>BQNB010073146.1:12970-32207 GCA_026074375.1 Tanacetum coccineum
GAGTTTGGTTGTGGCAGTGGGTTTGGAGATAGCACAAAGAGATGTTGTGTTTTGATTTTTGCTAAGGAATGAATGTGTGTGATATGTATCTAGTTTGCACTTCCTTATATGCTACCACCTTGGTCAATATCACTATTAGGGAAGTCTTAAACATGGGGAGTGAGTTAAGGGGTATAGTGGTCAAGGTTACTAGTCATGGTCCTTAAGTCCTCATGGTATAATGACTCCTAGTTTGTACATATCAAGTTGGAAATTTTTGTGTGCTCTTTGTCCCTTGTTCTAGTTGTAGCCGTGGGTTAAGGGGGGAAGGGAATACTAGTTGGTCTTTGATATTTAACAAAATATCTAGTTATTTACTTGAAGTTTAATTGCAATGGTTACTTGTAAAGGTAAATACTTTGTAAAGTGCATGTCTTGGTTTATTTCTTTTGCATAAAATTTGAGTAAGGTGATAATTATGGGTTCATTTTTATAAAACTTTAGGTATTGGGTATAAACATGGGTATTTGTTGAAGCGTAGAAAAGTTTTGGTGGTTCCGGGTATGCCTAAACGTATTTTATCGCGAAACGTAAACACTTTACGTAACTAATAAAAATAAAATGTGCAAAGATGATAATTATACTCCAAATAATTATCTAACACTTGTTTGACGTAAAAATTTAATTGTTTGATGCCCGTTTACATTGAATGATATTTTTTTAGCTTACGCGATTTAACTTAACGATTTCAATTTAAAAGCAAACACGTATAATAGTGAATTTATTGATGACGTACAATAACCCTAAAACACGAGGTGTTATAAAAGACTTCTAAACAAACATGGTTTTCATGTTTTTGAGTGACTTTTGCAGCACAACTAGAGTTACTAGTGTGTGGAACCAAAATGGTTTGCAAAAGTTCAAGACTTTATATTCCTAAATTAATAAAAATCACAACTTTCTTTAAATTTAAGGCTTGTCTTCAAATACTTGTGTCACAAACTAGAGTTGCTAGTTATGATTTACACAAGTTTTGGTCTTCAAGGTCTTTAGCACATAAAAATGAGATCACTTTAATTCATCATATGGCAATTGATACCAATTGATATTTATTAGTAAGTCATACAATATACTTGATTATATAGTTTTAGAGAGAGAGAGTATAGAGAGATAGAGAGGGTGACGAGTAGGAGAAGGAGAGGAGAGGAGAGGAGAGAAAGAAATAAATATTAGGTTAGAGAGAGAGAGAGAGTATCACCACCTTAACTCCTTTCCTTAGCCCTCCTTTTATCTTAAGGAAGGAGGGACTAGGAAGTAATTAAGGTTTTTACATATTACACATAAGTCCTTCCCTAATTGCATAAACTAATCCCTAGACTATTAATACTTGATAAATGGCCATGTAACAAACACTTTTCAGTGTTTCTAACAGCTATTGCTTCAACCCAAAAGAATAAAGGAAGTTTATAAGCCGAAAGCATCGTTCGAGAAGCCTCAACTAGAGTACGGTCTCGTCTTTTGACAACGCCATTATGTTCAAGTGTTCGAGTAGTGGATGTTTGCTGTTCAATTCCTTCTTCTTTAAAGTATGTAGGGAGTGTCTTGTTTAAGAACTCTGTGCCTCTGTCAATTCGAACCGTTATGACTTGAGCTTGAAGTTTACGTTGAATCATCTTTAGAAAGTCTTTAAGTACTTCTAGAGTTTCATCCTTGGATCTTAGGAAAAGTGTCCTTGTGTATCTTGAATAGTCATCGACAATCACCAGAATGCATTTCTTTCCATTGATGGTTTTAATCAACATGTGACCACATAAGTCCATGTGAAGTAAATCTAACCGTTTCTTCGATCTTGTAACGGTTAATATCTTGAAGGAAATTATTTTTGCTTTACCCATTTCACATATTGAACACAATTTGATGCTTTACAAACTTCAACTTTTGTAAGTTCACAATATCATTCTTTGAAAGCAGGTTGATGGTATCGAAGTTAAGATGAGAAACTCTACGATGCCATAACCATGCTTGAGTTAGTGAAGCCTTTGCTAAGAAACATATTGGAGTTGGTGAAGATGATTCTTGAAGAGCTATAGTATAGAGATCAGTTTGACGAGTACCTAAGAGTAGGTCGTTTCCTTGAAGATCTCTAATATAGCATGTAGGTTTTATGAAAGCAACTTCCATATCCGCATCACAGAATTGACCATCAAAGAATAAATTGTTATTAAGGCCTTCGACGTAATAAACCCTTTTGATCGTAATGTTTCCTTGAACTAAATCCTCATAACCAAGAATTGGTGTAAATTGATCATTCCTGAACCGTATTATACCTAGATATTTTCAACAAAATTGCACAATAGTTTGAGATTTCCCATCATATGGTTTATGCATCCAGAGAATGAATTAGATGATTTGTACAGTCTGCAAGAGAATTAGAGGATGATGGAGCATTTGAAAAATTGGATCCTAAAGAGTTTGTGAGCTTCAAGACATTAGTTATCCTAGATGCATTATCTATAGTGGGACTAATACTTGTGCTCATGTTTTATTTCCTAATTTTAGGCACCTATTGCATTTTTGTCTTAGGAACCCATTTATATCCTGATGGAAATTGTTTTTCTATCCACCATGTCCATGCCTTGCTCAGGTTCTTATAAAGTATCTAAAAGTAACTCATAGATTTCTGGATAGTGGAGTATGAGGTAACTGTTTTCTTAGGAGGCGTTGCCATAGATTGATTTGTTTTTCTGATGGGTTTTCTAGGCCTACTTGAGGCTTCTTAGATCTAGCATTTACCTCAATCAAAAACTTAGAAACACAAGCATAATGAATTGAATTAAACATACATTTGCCATAAGTTGCACAAACAGCATTAACATTTGGAGCTTTGGTCTTTGATTTGTCATTACAGACTTTGTTTTATTTGAAATACTATAAATCCTATGGTGGTCTTCTACTTCCATCTATTTAATCTTTACTTGACTATTGTTTTGCACGACCTTATCTTTCATTTGATTGCTCCTAAGTTGTGGCCTGCTAACACTAGTGTTGTGAATTACTCCTGTAGAGGTAAACACACGAGGATTAGTATTCCTAAAAGTCTGAGGCAACTGCGGTGTTCTAGTTTGTGTATGTCTGGTGTCTAATTGATACATCACTGGTTTAATCACATTTTTTTTATTTCATCTTGTTTTCTAGTTTGAGTTTGAGGCAAATTTTGTGGAGTGACTGGTTTTGATAACCCCTTGTTCACATCAGTCTTGGTAACCGACCTTGGTTTTGAAAAATCTCTCTTTTCAAGAGAATCTGAAAAAGGAGTCGGTTTACCCAAAACTGATGGTTTTGGAACTTTAATTGCATTTGTTTGACGAGCAACATGTGGTTTATCAAACTTAGTTTCCACAAAATTTCTTTTTGATTTCTCAATGAGTTTCTTCAACTTACTGATTACAATGTCCCTGTCTTGTAATTGAGCTTTCAGATATTGTATCTCAAACTACTTTTCATTAATTTCTCGAAACGAAGTTGATTCTTCTTGTTTCTAAACTTTGTCATTTTTAAGTTGTTCCTTACATTGTCGTAAAGCAAGTTCAAGAGAAATCGAGTGTTGCTCAAGTGTACAAAAACTTTTTACCAGTTTATGATAATCTTCTTTACTAACAATGTCAGTTTATTTGGAAAACTCAATCTCAAGACATTTACATTTCTTGATTTTTTCTAGATATTTTCATGTCATTTCAGAATATTTATGGATATCAGTCATAGAACTTAATGCAACAAACAAAATATCTTTTGAGATACATTCTTAGAGGAGTATATCATATTCATTTGAAAATTCAGTCTTATCAAATTGCAATTCGTCAAGCTCTTTTTCTAGTGATTGGATGTACTGTATATTGTAAAACATTTCTTCTTTAAGTGCTTTTTCAAAGTCACTATCATTTTCTCATCTTTTCTGAGAGAGGCATTAAAAGATCTTTTACAAACAAAATTATCTCATGAGTAATTGGTTTGTCCAACCGATTTTCCAAATGACTTTGCCAATCGATGTCAATGATTGTTTGAAAATTAGTAATGTTGTGTTTAAGAATATGAAAAGCTTGTCTACTCTTACTTATAGAAGCTTGATTAGGCAAAAATCCTATGTTTTTCACAATATTTGCTTGAGTTTGACAAAAGATTTTTCCACGGTTTATTTCTAAGTTTCATGGCGAAATACATTTGATCAAGAGATTTATGTGTTTGAGGTGTAAAAAGCTCATAAAGACTATTTTGAGATGTGTAGTCATAAGGTTTAACCTTGTCTTTATTTAATTTTGATTTACTCTCTTCCTCAAGAATGAGAGTCTCATCACTGTTAGGTGCAAATATATTCGCAAGATCATCTTTATCGAATGTCACCTGATACAAACATGGTTTTTCAGATTGAGCTTTCTTCAGGTACATAGGATTAACAAAACTTGCTCTACAATTATAATACGAATTTGGATTAGGAGATAACATATGAATGGTTTGGACAGACTGATTAGTTTTGTAAACAACGTCGTTTAAAAACTTTACTTGATTTTCCAAAGCAATTATTTTATCAATATCTTTATCTTGACTTATTTTGAAATCCTTTTGCAATTGTTCTTTTTCTTTTCGAAGAAGCTCATATTGAATGTTTTCTAAAGATCCTTGGTGTATTAATGCAACATTTTTCTCTTTAAATTGGAAAGTTTCGTATGCTTGTGTTTTTAAGGCTTCATGAGATTGGAGCTTTTGTTGAGCTAATAAATAAAGAGTATCTTTATATTTACGTTCAATTGTTTCTTTTTCAAGTTGACGATTTGTGTACGTTATGTACTTCGCAAGCTCAACCTCGATGAAGGGAACTTTTGCATCTCAACTAAATGTCATAAGACTCAGTAAGAGCATAATTGCTTGCATTCAATTCATGAGTGAGTGTTGCGTTTGCTTTCCTTAATGGCTTTTGAATCTTTTTATTTTCATCAATATCAAGTTTTAAATTAGCATTTCTGGTCATCCTCGAAGTTATTATTACACATATCCAATGAATCAGTAATGACATTACCATCAGTCTTGTCCACTGATATTTATTATTAAGTTTTACTATTTATATTTTGCCGACTTTAACTAAAAACAACACAAATGAGTAGTGTACCCGATCAGTTGTAGGTTCGTTGGTAAGTATGGAGTTGATCACTAAGAGTGAGTGTTAATTCTTAAGTCTACCAGTATTTTAGATATCTAATTTAGTCCTAATTTATTCTATGTTATACCTAAGTTAAACATAAACTAATGCAAAAAGGAGGGTTTTCAGTTTGAGAGACTGGCACGAGTTTTGGTTTACCTAGACTGAGATTGGGTATTTAACACACACAAGTTGACAACTTAGAAGATAGAGAAGCAGTCAAGCCTAATGTAAGAAACATGTATTAACCATATTTAATCTAATAAAATGCGGGTTTTAGTTTATAGGTGCAATGATTGCCTTATCTCGTTGTTGATATATCATTCCTAGATTTAGGCGGTACTTCTTCCTAAAACCTAGATATTGAAATTCTATAATAATTAACCACATCTGCATAAAATACTCATGGTTGATTATAATCTATCTTAGGAGACAATAATGGTGATCTTATCGAATCCTAGCTCACTGAGACTTTACTAACTTACTGCTTAACTGCTCTTTATATACTAGTAGTCCACTGTCCAAATCTTTACCTAAGGAATCAAAACATCATTTGTTAATCCTAGGTCACCTGCTAGTCCAACTTGTTTACTATACCAAAGGCAAAGACAGGTCAATATTTGTGATCCTATTACTCTAGATATATAAATTATAGATATGGAGAGTTATCCCGGCATCTAGCTAACATTCTATTTGTATTCCTAGATCCAGTTGAATGATAAGTCGCATACTTAAGCACGTAAACGAGTATAAATTGATAAACATAAAATAACACACAACGAATAAGCATGCAATCGAGATAAACATAAACCAAACGTTAAATTATCATAAACATAGCTAATACCTAAAGGTATTAGCCAATAGCTATTGTAACTCTACAAATGTCATAGACGAACGATTAATGTAAACAAAACAATAATGAATGATACCAAAAACTGACGCGTATTTTGAGTATAGAAATTACAAGGGTTTCCTATGGATTGAATTGCGTTGCAAGACCTTCCTGGCTTCTCTTCTCTTCTAAAAATAAAACCTGGTGGTTACTGCCTCATTCTCAGTCTTCGGTATATTTTTTTGCACACTCAAATTGGTTTTTAGGGTTTGGTATTTATAGGCTCTGGAATTTGGTTGATACGTCGTATTGATGGAATTCAATACGGCTTATTGGGGTTTCTTGGCGTGGGCTTCATGATTATTATATTCAAAAATATTCCATGACTTGTAATCCAATATGGCGTATAGATTTCTTCTAGATATGGCGTATTAATCTTCTCTTCTTGGATGCTGAGTGAAGTTTAAGGCACAATACACTATATCTTCCTTGATGGATACGACGTATTGATTGTCAGAACAGTGCTCTTCATGATATCTTCATTTAAGCTCCAAAATGCATGCCTTTTGATGAACTTTCACTTTTTGCTCGATAATTACTGCAAATAACAAATATAAGCAATTAAGTACTAATTCGTGCATAAATACTGTAAAATGAGCAATATAGCTGGGATAAATGATGCTATAAAATAGACGTTATTTGATGTCATCAAATATCCCCCCATTTGAATCCTACTTGTCCTCAAGTAGACTTTAGAAAACTTATAAAAATGTATCCCAAACCAAGGTTTAAGATTTTTCCTTTAAGAAATTTTTTTGTTTAATTACTAGCACACAACCAAACACCTCACGAAAAGGAATAATGAAAACACTCAAATCACTCAAATAACTTAAATAATCTATCTTGTAACATTTAAGTAATTCATATAATTGCTTGATCATGACGAGTATTCTATCATAAGCTTAGCAAGGATACACATCTCCACCACTAAAGCTAAGGAGTAACAAGTCTAAAAAGGTAAATCGGGTTATGTTTTAAGGGTTTGATCATTCTTTTCAATCTCTATCGATACCAATATTCCAAAAAAGGTGACAAAATGACGAATGCACGCCCAAATCCATGACCATGACCTTTCCAATTGCTCAGTCCTTAACTCGAATAAGATAAAGAATAGGATCAAGTAATCTTTACCAGTAGTAGTAAACCAACAAGGCTGACAAAATCACACATACATATCTAAATCCATAGAATAGACATACATGATTGCTCAAATCCCCATTCGAGAAAACCAAAGGTTAGGATGAAGAATGATATAGGGTAAGGGATAACTAATCCTTTCCCAATAGTAATACACCAACAAGGGTAAAAAAATCACACATACATAGTCAAATCCATGAATGAGACACATGTGATTGCTTAGTCCCTCATTCGAGCAAACCAAAGGTTAGGGATTAATCATGGGAAAATTGGTGTAAATATAAAATAAAACAAATAGATTAAGTCCAAACAGATAAGGAACATTGTTGCTAGCTACTTTCCCAACCATACCTATAAAAAGACATAAACTAGACTAACTCATGCTTTTTATGAAAACAACCTTAGTTGGTGTTCCCGTAACATCTAACTCCCAATCATCCATAATATAATATACAACAATAGTGGTGATATTTACCACTTAATACATGAAAGTACATAGTTGGTTTATATTGCGACTAACTAAAAACAATATACAACAAAACTTTACATCGTTAGTTTATAACACGTACCAATCAATAATCGATCCTTGCAAATAATAAAATCGGTTAAGTTTAGATGAACCGGTTATCTTCACAAACCTCTCCTTTTTTCTCTCTTTTTTTGTATGGTTTTGTTTTTTTGATTCTTTTTAAACATAAACTAATTAACTGAATAAAGGTGTATGTTTCACCACTTCATAAAAATCATAAATATGAATGATTAATATCTGATCATACTAGTGAAAGTAGTAACTATACGAGCACTAAGATAAACTACTTTCACATTCGCAATTGCATTGTGCAATTTTCTTGACCTAACCATAGATAGAACATATGCATTGCGATAGGAAATACAATACTTTACACAAAAGAAACTAGCTATCGATTAAGGACTTAATTTACAGGGTAGGCTAAGGTGTAAGGGTGTAACGAAACATAATTTTGTGGAACAAAAGAAAGAAATGGCTCGGCAGGTTTTTCTAGGGGTATCTTACTCTAAAGATGAGAGTAAACAAAAGGGTTTATACGGAGGTTAACTAATCAATGTGGGTAGTTAATATCATAATATGTATAGGCTTTTTGGTGTAATCCTAGAACATTTACCAGTTTAGAAAGGTTACTCCATCTATTAAAAATAATGCTTATTATTGTGGGCTCGCGTAGTATACCAAGCCAAATTTTAAAGTTTACTACAGTCACCGGCACACTTATTTTTTTGTGGAATTTGGGGTAAAAATTAGAAAATGGATAAGGCTAAATCCTCATAATTGGAAATTAAGGTTATGTGTGCGGGTCATGTAACTAATAATTTCACAAAAAATATGCTAAAAAAATTAAATTTCACATAAATTAGGCATTTTATTTGTAAAAATAAGGACAAGTAAGTGTTCTAATTCTCCTCCACCACTTGAAATACACAACGCGCTCATTGTATAAATATAACATGAAAAACAGGAAATTAAAGAATTAGAACAGAAAACTCCTTTGAGTGTTGCTCGGTATGATCCTCCATGAGCAAGGATGTGTGTTGTAAATGCATCTGAATACCAACATGACTACAATACACACAAAATTCAAGAAAATAAGCACACCAAATCCATTCAATTGTCCAGAAGGTTCCTGTATTAATGCTCAGAAAACAAGTGCAATTCTATTTCTGAATAATCGTCGGTTAGAAAATAAAAAGTAAAAACGAAAACTGTACAGGAAGTCAATATGCCGTATCCATGTTTAAGGATACACCGTATTGATACCTGTATTAAAAATCCTAAGTACGGGTCAGATGTTGAATACGCTGTATTTGTTTAACGAATACACCATATCGACAAGTCTGACAATAAAGTTTTTAAGTGTAGAAAAATAAAAATAGATAACATCCAGGTGGGGTCAATACGACGTATCCATTGAGTTTGGATACTCCGTATCGACTACATGAGAAGACAGGCTCGATAACAAAAAGAAAATTACATTTCGGGTTGTCTCCTGACAAGCACTTTTGTTTACATAAAAGTCTTTAAGTTAGACTTGCTTCCAGCTTCACTTAGTACGTGTCACGGACCATACTTCGTCCTTCTTTCGGAAAATATCTTGGTAGACTTGAGAAACGTTTTCTTTGGTTCGGACCCAAATGTCATATTTGTATTCCTTGATTGTGACATATTCCTTTGCTTGTTTGAATGAATATTTAACTACCTCGAACTTATCTGATTTTCATGTAGGTGGTTTCACGTAAGGAATTCCAAGTAGCTTGCATCTTCTCTCCTTGGATCTTTCTTCTTCTCCGTTAACATAGTAAGGAGGGTCTTTTCGAATCTAGTAGTCTTCTAAATCACCGATGTCATCATCGTCATCTCCCATAAGCTCATGTTCATCAAACCGTCTATGTTTCCCTTGAGTTTCATTATGATCCATAACTATTTGACAAACGTTATTGTAAGTGTTTTGATTGGAAGAGGCATCAGTTTCAATGAAAGTAGTATGCTCATAACCCTTTGTTAGACATAAGAAACACAAGATAAACAATGATCCAGAGGTCGAGGAGGAAAGAATAAGTAAAGAGCCATGTTATTAGAAAGAGAAAGAGATGGGAAGATGTGTGTGTTTTCTAGAGAGAAGGAGGAGAAAACACACATACTTCTTTGTTACAAATAATTTCCTCACCCCTCCTTGGAAGTAAGGAGGGGTATTTATAGCCCTCACAGCACTAAACTATCTAAACATGTCATTATTAGTCCCTTTGTTATGTGGCTATTTTATCTAATGTAATTTCGTGTGAGTCTTCATATTTTAAGGCTAACAATCGTCCCCTGGTATGTAGACATACTAAATTATTTACAATGTTCCTAACAAGTAGAAATACAACAAAATAAAGTCTTCTAAAGTGATTCCAATGCTGAAGATGTCTTCTAAGTTCTTTTTGTCTTGAAACTTGTACTCCAGCTTGGATTTTCAGTGTCTTTCCTTATTCAGGAACCATTATAGTATGCATGAGTTGGATTAAATTCCCCCCCTAATTCATGCAACATGTCTTGAAAAGCTTTCTTCATAGACTCCTTTTTAGCAAAGTTTCTGAATCAGCTTCCCCCAAACCCATATCTGTATCTTGAGCAGATTTTGAAACTTTGATGTAGCTTAAATGATCTTCTAACTTTATTATTAAAGTGCACAGTAGAATTTTGTAAAAGAAAGAAGTGAACCACACCAAATACTACTGCTGCTTGTCATTAGGTCTTGGTGATTATCTATTCAGGGGACCATGCGAGAAATGAGCAACAATTCTTCTCACATATGCAGAATACTTCACACAAACCATACTAAGTGAAGTAGAATATACTACTTCCCTCTACAAGTTGAACAAAAGTACATGTTAATCGAATCTTCCAAACCAATAGTTTATATGCCTATAGCCCTTCTTTATTAACCCGAAAAACCATACCACGTATATGATTTTCCCCCATGATGGTTGCGAACTCTCGGAAGCATCATTGTCGAGTACGTCTATATACTTGAGAAGTTCTTGTCATAAGCATAAATCTTGAAAAATTATGAACATCGTTGAAGAACTTTGAAAATTTTGCTTAGATTGTGAAGTTCCATTTTCGTTCTGTAGTACAACAATATCCCGTGAGAATTGCTAATCACATCTCAACCTTTTAAGCTCTTTGGCTAGCTTACCAACCTTGTATTCTGTCAGCTATCTGTTATGATCACTGATCAAGTAAACCTAATATTCTAAACTTGAAACTAAAGTACAATCCCCCAAATTTGTTACTTAAGCTTGAACTATTGTTGATTGCAGAATATTGCAGAGAATTTTATGGCTTTATAATCCCTATGTTCTCTATACCCGATCAAAAGTATGAGACGTACAACACCTCTTGAAACTATTTACATTTGCATCTGTGTGTGACACTGAGCACTATAATGTAACTCCTTTAAGTGATAGCTATAACCCATGAGTAATACAATGTAACTCTTTACATCCAATATAACTAGATAATCTAAGTCCCAATCATAAGCCTTGTGTGCTCAAGCAAGCATCATCATTAGAGGGTGAAACAGTCAGAAAATAGAGGGAAATCATGATGATGAAATAAGCAGACACCTTCATGAAATCCTACTTAAATCTCAAATAAGTAATACCAAATCAACTCCATAATCACTTGTCTTTTAAGTACAAAAAACTAGCCATTTTTCTTTTAAGTGAATCTTCTGAAGGATCTTTTTAAGTGTAATGTATTGTGTTTGATTTGTTGCTGGTTTTGAAATCTTTGAGAAAGGTACTAACTTTGTAAGATATTTGACGTTTAAGAATGAAAGTTGTAAACTTTATCAATGGTTTGAGTGTTTTGGTTGAAAAGGACTAACGGTGAAATAAGAATATAATACTCGTTATGCTTTGAAATAAACCAAGGACGAATGATGCAAAGTATTATCAAACTTCAAGGTTAAAAGTTGCAAACTTTTGATAATTAGTGAATCAAGGACTGAGTTTGTAATTACTTGCACATGAAAGGACTAATTTTGAAATATCTTGGTTCGGTTAGGTGTGAGGTTCGGTGGTGAGGGTCAGTTAGTGGAGGGTCGGGGTGGGGATTGGTGGAACTGGGTCGGTTGTAAACTTGCTTATTTTAAAATTATAATCTCCACAAGGTGCTATCAGGGCTCAAACTCGAGACTCAAAGGACATAAGTTTAAGACTACCACTCCAACCAACTGCGATATGCACTCAGTTGTGTTCTAAGTCTCTTTTCCTTTAATTTAAGCTCTCTTTCGATGGTTTAGTTTAACCAACTTTTACGCTGGTATCAAAAAGTAGGATCGTTTATTTTTCTTCGCATGTCTTTTTGATATAAGTGACGTCCGGTTAGCTTTTTCCAAGAATCGCTTGATTTTATTTTCTTCACCTTTTGTCTTCAAATTTTTTTTTTCAACCAAACGTCACCAATTATTTTTAAGCATGTAAAGTTTGAAACTTTTTGATTTAGAAATGTTTTTAACACATTAATAAACAAAAAAGTTGCAAACTTTATAAACATTAAAGCTTAAAAAGATGATTTTTTGATGATACCTAACCGATCCAAACGCCCCTAAAACACGAAACAAAAATTTAAAACACATAAACATAAATCAAATCAACCTGATGACATCAAATAACCATACATTTATACCCTCATTTATCCCGAATAAACTATCCACTTTTATATAATTATTGCAAGAATCATTACTTAATTGCTTAAATTTGTAAATTGAAGTAATTACGAAGTGATTTGTAAAGACATGCTAAAAGGCGCACTTTTTGGAGCTTAAACGATGATATTTAAAGATTGCTTAATTTTGCTCAATATGCTGTATCCACAAAAGGAGATACGACGTATTAGCGTCTGGACTTCACAAGAAAACGCGTATTCTCACTTCCCAATACGGCGTATCTATGTTTCCTTATACGCCGTATCCAGCTGGATAACTATTTAGAGATTTGGTGAATAATTATAATTTAGGAAGTTATATCTGATTGATTATAAACTTAGCGCGCACTCCAAGAAAAACACTCCTATACGCCGTATTAACCTAGCTCAATATGGTCTATCGAGTCTTTTTTCAGACACTATAAATAGAAGACTTATATTGGGATTAAAAGCCTTCTTAATGCTGCTAGTATTACTGCTGCTCATATCAAAGTTAATGCTACTCAGTTGTGTTAGTACTGCTCAAGAACTTCAGAGAAATATGCTAAGTGTTTACTACTGCTAGTATACAGTTAGTACTACTAGTGTAAAGTTACTACTGCTAGTGCATATTAGTGATGCTTAGAGACTTAGAAGAAAAACTATTGTTGGGTTTAAAAGACTTCAAGATATTCTTAGAGTTACTGCTGCTCAGGTATATATTAGTGCTGTCAAGCATAACTTAGTGCTGCTAGTAATACTAATGATAATTATGCTAAGTAGTTAGTACTAGTAGTATAAAAGTTACTACTACTAGTTACTATTGTTAGTATAATTAGTACTGTTAGTATAAAGTTACTGCTGCTAGTAGAAATTAAGATTGCTCAGAGATTAAGACTAAAAATATACTAAGTAGTTACTACTGCTAGTACAAAAGTTAGTACTGCTAGTGTATGTTAGTACTTCTAGAGTAAACTTCTAAGCTAGTTAATACTGCATGTGATCAGTTACAACTGATAAGTGATTACTACTGCTGGAAGGAATATGCTGAAAGAGATGAGATCAAATATTGATTGGAGAACAATAATACTTACGAAGGTAAGTATTAGTTATTTGTAAAGAAGATATGTATAACTTATTTGTTTAGGAGATTACGTTTGTTTATAGAATAGATCATGATAAGTTAGGAAAATATTCTAAGCCTTGTAGGACTCCTTGGTGTATAAAAGAAGGTCTTAGGGTATGTAGTTTGATATATATCTCTTTAGTACATCTTTGATATTCGTAGCTTCAAGGTTATTTTAAAACCCTATCACTATTCAGAGTGATCGTTTCATATTGAGGCTAAAAGTTTAGTAAAAGTTTGTTTACTATTTTATTGTTCTTCTTAGTATTGCAAACTAGTATCCGTATAGTTTGTGATATTCTCAATCTTAGTTTCTACTATAGTTGTTTTGGATCTATCCAACACAACTAAGCTTTAACATGCTAAGTAAGATCTGTTAAAAAGGAATCAACAAGTGGTACTGAGTTGTGAGAAACTTTGAATATGAGTACACACTACATCTTATACAGCTCTCATATTCAAATAGAGATTAGAGGTCACAATCAAAAAATACACAAAAGTGTTCTGCAACTATAAACTGCCAGTTCTCAAACTAGAGACTATGATCTTAGAGATGAGAATAGAATAATATTCTTAGTCACCTGATTATGCTCTTGAGATGGGTGATTGTGAATTGGTGATGCACCTGATATTACATAGTATGTGCTTGTCTAAAGGTCTCATTCCTCCTAAATTGCTAAACAAAATCTAGCAGGAAAGAAGAATTAAAAGCAAAAAGCACTCTGTTGTTGGTCATTCCTGATGAGAACCTATTGAACTTTCATGGAATCAAGGATGCAAAGACCTTATGGGAAGCAATCAAGGTCTGAAGGACTGGATAAAACCATTCTGAAGAACCAATATGAGAATTTTGCTGTATCAAGATCTGAAGGACTAGATAAAACCTATGATAGGTTTCAGAAACTCATCAGCCAATTGGAAATTAATGATGAAGTTATATGTTTGGAAGATGCAAATCTAAAGTTGCTAAGAAGTCTACCATCAGCTTGGAACAATATTGCTTTAATAAAGAGAAACACATTTGATTAGACCAAAGTAAGCATGGATGATTTGTTTAATAAATATGAAGGTTGTAGAATATGAGATTAAAGGCCAATCAAGCTCAAGCTCAAACTCTTAAAATGTGGCTTTTGTATCTTCAGAAAACACTAGCAGTACTAATGAAGCAGTTAATATGATGATATGTTACTACTACTAGTTTACAGGGTTGATTCTTCCTCAACTTATGTTGATGATGTCATGTTTTCCTTCTTTGCTAATCAATCTAATAGTCCACAATTGGACAATGAAGATCTGGAGCAGATTGATACTAATGATCTTGAAGAGATAGATCTCAAATTGTTGGTGGCCATGCTAACCATGAGGGTGAAGAGATTCTTAAAGAAGACAGGAAGGAATCTAAATTTTAATGGCAAAGAAACTGTTGGCTTTGATAAGACAAAGGTTGAATGTTACAACTGTCATAAAAGAGGTCACATTGCTAGAGAATGTAGGGCACCAAGGAATCAGGGGAATAGAAATGGAGATAATACAAGAAGGGTTTTACTAGTGGAGACTCATGCAAATACCTTAGTTGTTCAAGATGGGATAGGTGGTTATGATTGGAGCTTTCAGGCTGAAGAAGGCATCACAAACTTTGCTCTAATGGCTTATACATCCCAAGGTTCATCAAGTTCATCAAGTTCAGACTCTGAGGTACATACTTGCTCTAAAGATTGCTTAAAATCATATGAAACTCTTCAAAAATAGTATGATCAACAGCGTGAAGCTCTTAATAAATCTAATCTAGAAATTATAGGGTTATCAAATGGGATTAGAATCATTATAAGCTAGGATAGTTGTTCATGAAAAGGATTGAAGCTGTTTATGAAGATGATATTGCATTTTTTAAGTAAGATGCCCTAGTGAAAGATTTTCTATTAAAGACCTTAAAATCGTTAGAAGAAGGCTTTAAAACGAGAAGATGATTTGAAATTTAATAGAAATTTTTGAGACTCTTCAAGAATCTAACTAAACTGATTAATAGTCAAATAAGTGCTAAAGACAAGTTGGTCTTGGTTATGATAGTCAAATGAATGAGAGTGAAGTGGTTCATAGTGTGTTTAACAGTAGAGAAAGTGATGTGGATGATAGTTAGTAAATGATAGATTCAAAAACAGGTGAATGGTTTCATGCAGTATCCCTTCTCCCTTACACTAGGAATACTGCCCTAAAGACGATGACTTTCTTTTGCTGGGGTTAGAGATATTGGTTTATAAGTACTAAAGTAAGTGAAACTGAAAATTAATCTATCTAAGTCTAGTAGGACCATTGTAGAAAAAATCTAAAACTGGTAGGCTAGTGCTCTATCATCTGAAGATTGGGGGACACTCATAGTGATAATGATAGTGTGTTAGACCTAAACTGATCAAGAAAAACTAATTAGAAAACTTCAATTTTGTCAAAATTGTGAGAAATGTGAAATTTGTTAATAAGGAAAACACACATAAGCAAGTAAAGTATCCTAGGACAAGTCAAAGTCCTAGGGGTAATAGAAGAAACTGGAATGGGATGATGACTCAGAAACTAGGAAATGGTTTTGAGTTTATAAAGAAATCTTGTTTTGTGTTTAGGATTTTCAACCATTTAATCAAAGACTATGATTTTCATGACAATAAAAATGGTGAAAAACCTGGTTGAATTGAATAGGGAAGGGTTACTGGTCTTAAGGGAATTAGACCAGCTATGAACAACGTCAGAGGGTGAACCACCAAAATATATTTAACTCACCAACAGCCTAAAAGAATTTTGTTCCAACAACAGTTGTAACAATGTTCTTTGATTTTAAGTTCAGGACATGTACCAGTTAATATGCTAAGCAAAGCTCTATAAGAGCAGGCCATTAATTAGTCTGCTAGGCCTGTTATTACTGCTACCCCTCAAACAAAGTGAATGTATGCTGTTACCACAAACATATTATTAGTTTAATGTACTTCACCAGTAAGAAGGGTTTTTAACAAACAATAACAGCTAAAACCAATAAGTTTAATGAAAAGTTAATTACTGCTAGGGTTTAACAATGTAACTGCCGTTGGACAAAAGCAGTAGATAGTGTTGATAAGTGTTAGAATAAAATATCCGGTTTGTACATAAAATTAACCCAAATAAACACAAAAATACAAAAATGGCCAAAAATTTTGCTTGTATTTTTTTGTTTAGTGTGTGCAGGTTCGGATATATCAAAAATCACACGATAACCATCAAAAACAACAAACACGGACACATGAGAACGATGGAGTGCACAATGCCTGGAAAGCAAGGCAGGAAAGTCAAAACATACAGTTACTCTAGTCACCCTGGTCAACAAAAGTCAACAAGGCCCAAAATATTCCACTAAGCTCCTCAAGTTTCAGAAAAGTTCATAAATGGCCCCTCACCTCTAATTGGGCCTTACCCGGATCCTAAAGCCCAAAACCTTAGCCCACTTCCCTTTTTTTAAACCCAAGGGCCAAACTTGTATTTTTAAAGTCCCTCTTATAACTTAAATTGGACAAAGAAAGAGAAGGACTGGATTTGCAATTACACCAAAGTTACAACTGAATTTTACCTTTTTCATGTTAAAAAAATTGCCGCCAAGATCTAGTACTATTATCCATATTCCATTTACAAGCAGTAAAAACAAGGGGCTGGCTTTTCCAAATTAAGGGGCTAAGGACGACTTTTCAAGTGGTCTATATCAAGATATCTGGGACAAATCAGTTAAAATCAAGCTCTATTGGCAAGACGCTAAGAGAGGATCGTGTACAAGAGGAGAAGCACAAAGAAGTTACAAATTTTTAACACTAATTCACTTCAGAAGAAACACAACATGTCACATCACGGATTGCCACGCTGGCAATCCGTGTGTGCACATATGTGATCCAACGACTCTTAATCATTTTGAATGAATCGGAAATTTAGAAGGCTTTGATTGAATGGAGGTGTGGCAGCAAGGGCTAGAAGCTTCTATACAGCTTATAAATAGTCTTCACCCTTCACACACATTCACTATCTAGGAGTAGGAGTAGTGTAGAGTACTTTTTAATTTCAGCTTATTTTATTTCATTTTAAATTCATGTAATTTACTTTTAAAGCAATGTAATCATCTTTAATATAATGTAATCAAGGTTTTCAGTTAATAAATTCAGTGATTACTTTTACATGTTTTTAATCTCTTTTACTTAAAAACTCCATTTTCTTCACTAGTAACTCAATAAGCTACCATAAGCTCTCAAAAGTCTATAAGCTTTTGATTTGAGCTTAATACTGTCTTAAACTTATCTTAACAATTTAATCAGATTAAGTTCTATTTACCTTTGCAAATTTGGATTATGAGCTTATTTGGAAGAGAGATCAATAAGGGAAGGATCTCTATGGACTTAACTCCTAGCTTATTTATAAGCTAGGAGAGCTTGTAGCTGCCATTGTGGTTCCTCTTGTTTAGCTAGAGGTGCCTTGTAAGTTTCTCATTTAATCCTTTTTATTCTAGCTTTCAATAATTGTCTATTTACTTATTAGTCTGAAATCTGCTTATTTACCAGCTTATTAGTGCTTATTTACTTCTATTCTAGCTTATTAAATGAGTTTGTTTATCTGTTTTTAGCTTAAGTGCTTTAGAATTTAGAACTTCATAATTTGTCCTAAAAAACCATAAAAGCCAAAAATATCATTAGCATAGTTTAGATTTTAGATTTCTAGGCTTATTCAGTTATTTAATCTTGTTAGTTAAGCTTGTTTTAAGTAGTTAATCATCTGGTATTCAGGAGTTGTCAATTAGATTTTAATTTCTAAGCTTTTCTTAAATCTTTCATAGTCTTAAAGGGGTGTTTGGTATAAGCTTCTTTGACCATCTAAAGTCAAAAGTTTTGTGCAAAACCTTTTGAGACAGCTTAGATTTCAGTTAAAAACATTAGGAGTTGAGTTTTTAGAAGTTAGATTTAAGGAATTAAAAAGTTATGCCTTATATTTAGTGTTTTTACACCAGGGCAGTTTTTGACTATCTTTTTGCTTGTGAAATTTTGATCCAAAGCCCTTAAGGCTTGGATCTTGCTAGCATTGTGTTTAGTCACAAAATTTGAGTGTGTCTAAGTGCAAGGTTTCCCTTAGGAAACCTGCACCCTTGTGTTGCACTTGTGCAAAGTGCACCAGTACTAACCAAAAGGTTAGTACTGCTGTCACAGTTTGTACTGCTACTTTTGGCTTAATTTTTAGTTAAGTAAGAATAGGATTTAGGATCTTAGATTCAAGTAGGTTAAGGTCTAGTCATAGCTTAATATAGAATAAGTCTTTAATCTTATTTCCTAGCTTATTTACTTAGTTAAGTTGCTGTCAAAAGTCACTAAAAACCTCAAAAGCCTAAAAACAGTACTTAGGAATTTCAGGATCTTAATTTGTTAATTTAGCTTATGAGTCTAGATTTTATAGCTTATATAGATAGATTATAAGTAGTTTAATAAGTCCTTAAAGTTTTAGAGTCTAGTTTAGCTTTTTAAGGTTTTTAGCTTATTTGGATTTTTTCTTATTGCTTTAGATTTCAGAGTTTGCTTAGTTTATGATCAATTTTAGTTGCTTAAAAGGATTTCTATCTCTAGTTTCTTTTCTGAAATAGCTTAAGCATCATATAAGTTTTTTAGAATGCCTTTCCTTTTTAATTTTTAGCTAAAAATAAGCTTTTTAGAGCTTAATAAG
>BQNB010073147.1:0-32207 GCA_026074375.1 Tanacetum coccineum
AATGTCAAATTTCTTCTTCAAATTCATCAAGTGATTAAATAGAAAAAGGTTTTAAACAATAACGGGTTTACAATTAAAGTGGAGTTAATTAAGTTTAGCTTATTTGTCCCTTCAATGTTATGTGTTTATGCCTTTAAGGATTAAATAGCAATAATTAAGTGTCTAAGCATTATAGTGTAAACTTTAGGGACTAAGTGTGCCAATTATGAAATTTCTACATGCCTTAGTATACTTAATAAGGAAAATAGAAAGGAATTAAGAGTCTAGGGGGCATTTGTGTCAAAAGTCTAAACTTTTTACACAAACTCCCCTTTCCCTTTCACTCTCGTCATTGTCACACACACACCCTTTTTAATTTTTCCCTCCTTCCAACTTAAAAACTTCGCCACACACAAGAACTCGAGTATCAGACCATTTTACGATAAGAGGTAAACTAGAAACATGTTCCTTATCATCTTATCGACTTATCTATAAAAGGAATTAGGCTGTATATCAATATTTTCCTTGATTTCCTTAGAAATTGTTTTAGGGTTTGTGAAAATTGAAAGTTGTCCACTTTCAAAATTAGTTGAGTAGTTTTGATGGGTTATGGGTATAGATGACTCGGTTGTAGCAGTTCTTGATAATAATTACATCTACTTGTGTTTCTAATGATTCTTGTGTGCGACATTTTAGGTATTTAGGGTATACGTGCTAAAAGTGATGGGTTTATGTTTAATGAGGTCATATAATCTTTCTTGTATGCTTATTCATGAGAAATTTCAAGTCTTGTATGCCTATTATGTGACTTTGATTCGAACGTATGATTATCTACTTGGTCTTGTCTCTAAATAAAATTTTGTGGATAATCTGTGTTATATTTGCTTGAATACATTCATATATGCAATGTGTACATGTTAGTGTTGTATAAGTGCCAAAAAAAATAAAAGTGTGTAAATTTAAAATTATAGACGGCGTTTTATACGTGTCTGTCTATAGACGGCGATTTATACACATCCAATTAGATGGCGATTTATACACATCCAATTAGATAGCGATTTATACGCATCTAATTAGACGGCGATTTATACACATCCAATTAGACGGCGATTTATACCTAAGATATAGACGGCGATTTATACCTAAGTCTTGGACGGCGATTTATACCTAAAGGTTAGACGGCAATTTATACCTAAGATATAGACGGTGAGTTATACCTAAGTCTTATACGGCGATTTATACCTAAAGGTTAAATGGTGATTTATGAGCTAAATATTAGACGACGATTTATACTTAAAGGACAGACGGCGATTTATACACTAGTCAAGGCGGCGATTTATACATGTAGCATAAAATTGATTTCTTTCCTAAGTGTTTTAACTTGTTAACTCATTTTAGGTTGAAATATTTCTTATATCACCTATAAGTTGCCAAATTGACTATGAGTGACCTAAAGTTAGCTTGTTGACCTTAAGTTAACATTCTATTGTGTGTCATGTTATTGAATGCCTAATATGTGTGGTTAAGTCTGCCTAACTAATGTCTATAAATTGCTTTGCATATGAACTGTATTTGAATCTTCTTAGCAGAAACATGAATCATATTGCATCTTAACAAGCTGCTCTTGATATTTCTTTGGTCGCTCCTAAGAAGAGGCTGAAGATTAAAAGATGCAATGCTAGAATTGCTTTCACCAAGCCACAAAAAGAAGAAACATATCAAGTTACATTAGAAGCTCTCAAGCTATCTCCTTGCTATCCCGCTTTCTAGATCACTGCTGAAGTCCCTAAAATCTACATGTATCAGTTCTGGAACACCATCAAGAAGATTGGAAAAACAAATGCTTACAACTTCAAGCTAGATAATAAAAAGTGTCGAGTTGACACTGAAGTATTCTGAGAGATTATTCAGATATGTCCCCGACTCCCTAACCAAGATTTTGTGGAACTTCCTTCTGAAGATGATTTACTTTCATTTATTAAGGAACTTGGTTACTCTGGCAATTGTGAAATGCTATCTGCAATACGTACTGATCAAATACACCAGCCTTAGAGGACATTTGCTGCTGTCATTTACAGGTGCATCTCTGGGAAATCAACGGGACTTGATAGGCTCAGGGAATCACAAGCTCAAGTCTTGTGAGCCATGTACAATCAGAAGAATGTTGATTATGTTGCTCTCCTCTGGGAAGACTTTATGTGTCAAGCTGACAACAGAGAAATTAGTTCAGCAAGAAAAAAGCACATGCCCTTCCCAAGATTCACCAAAGTCATCATTGATCATTTCATCCCCAAAACAATGACCATCTCTAATGAGACAACACTGCTCGTAGATAGATTAGTCTGTTAACTGTGCCTTTGTATTTGTTTCCAAAATGAAAATTCTCAGACAATTATGGAGCCCTGGATTCCCTGATTGGAATGGTAAATGAACAGACATCAACTATCTCATAGCTTTCAAGTACATATTTTGAGACTCACATGCTAGACTACTGGGAAAGTTCCTCCTAAAAAGGCAAGGAAGTTCAAGAAGCCTGCTTCTCCCAAACTCAAGATTGTCCTTGGTTCTCCCAAAGAACCTACTCAAAAGGGTAAGCGAGTTAAGTGACCTGCCAAAAGGGCCACTACTGCCCCAATAACCGGTGTTGTCATCAGAGATACTCCTGGTAAGTCGGTATCAAAGAAGAAAGCACCAACTAAGACTGATAGATGCAAGGGAATTAAGTTACTTTCTGATGCTGCACTACTTGAAGATGCTCAGCTAAAGAAAACTCTGAGGAAAAGCAAGCAAGAAACTCACAAGCTTCATACTAGCGACTCAAGTAAGGGAGCTGATTTTAAATCAGAGGTTCCTAATGAACAAACCAACAAGACTAAAGACATAAGTGAAGGAACTGGTGTGAAACCAAAGGTTCTTGATGCGTCTAAAGCAGACTCTTCTGATAGTGATAATGAGTCTTGAGGTGACAGTAAAGATGAAAATGATGATTTTAATGACGAAGATGATGACTGTGGTAATGATGATGACAGTGGAAATGATGATGACAGTGGTAATGATGATGATGGTGGTAATGATGCACAAGATAGTGATCGGATGGATTTAGATGATGATGAGAATCCTTCTTTCACTCTGAAAGACTATGAAGAAGAAGAACAAGATGAGGAGCACGTGCATACTCCAGAGAAGGACAAATCTGACGATGAAGAAAAGATGTTTGAAGAAGAAGATGATGATGTCGCAAAGGAGTTGTATGGAGATTTAAACATCACTCAGGGACTCAGAGATACCGACATGACTAATGCTGAACAAGGTGGAGAAAATCAACAAAATGCTTCTCACGAGTCAAGGTTTGTGCAAAAAGAAGATGATGGTCACCTGACGCTTACAACTATACACGATAAGACTGAAGGTACCATGCAAAGTTCTTTTATCTCATTCAATTTTACAAGCAAGTTACTAAACCTTGATAACACCGGTCCAGATGTCAATGAGATTGCCTCCCTGATGAACACCTTAACCGTTCCTCTTCTACCTCCTCCTGTAAATCCTTCTTCACATCTTACAACAATTCCTTAACAACAAACACCAGATTCCACAACAACAACAACTAATCCAACAATGACTTTGCCAGAAATTCCTAACTTTGCGCCTTATTCTAGTTTGATCAACGGGTGTCCACCTTAGAAACTAAAATGTCTAAGTTCAACCAAACAAGTCAATTTGCTAAAGCTGTCTCCTTAATTCTGGGCATTGTTGATAAGTACCTTGCTTCCAAGATGAAAGAAGCAGTGGATGTGGCTGTTTGGCTACAATCAAACAAGCTCAAAGAGGAAGCTGAAGCTGAGAATCAAGAATTCTTCAATCAAGTAGACTCAACTATGATGGAAATAATCAAGGAGCAGGTGAAAGCTCAAGTCTCCAAGATCATGCCACAGATTGAGAAGTACGTAACAGAATCTCTAGGAGTTGAAGAGTTGGTTAGATCAACCAATCAACCTTAGACGTCTTACGCAATAGCAGCTTCATTGTCAAAATTCGAATTAAAGTAGATTCTCATTGACAAAATGGAGACTAATAAATCAATAAACAGACCAGACATTCAAAAGAATCTCTACAATGCATTGGTCGAAGCGTACAATATAGACAAGGACATCATTACCTCATATGGTGATGTTGTTACATTGAAAAAAGGACGAGATGATCAAGAAAAGGATGAAGACCCCTCCGCTGGATCGGACCGAAGGATGAAAAGAAGAAAGTCAAGCAAGGATGCTGAACCATCAAAAGGCTCAAAGTCAAAAGAATCAAAGTCATCTAGCTCTTCTAAAGGCACCCAATCTCAGCCTAAATCTTTGGGTAAGTCTACACAAGCAGATGAACCAGAATTTAAAGCTGCAGACTCAGAGATGCAACAGGATCAAGGGAATGAGTCTAGTCATATAGATGATCAACCTGATAATGAGGCTGCTCCTAAGCATGATTGGTTCTAAAAACCTGACAAGCCTCCAACTCCCGATCGTGCTTGGAATAAATCAAAATCTGTTCACTTTAGACTGCCTCAGAAATGGATCGGCACCATTTCCAAAGCAAGATAACCTCCTCGCACGTTCGACGAGCTTATGGGCACTCCTATTGACTTCTCAGCTTATGTCATGAACCATCTTAAGATTGACAATCTGACTCAAGAGATTTTAGTAGGGCCTACTTTCAACTTGCTTAAAGGCTCATGCAAAATCTTTGCCGAACTTGAATATCATTTTGAAGAATGTTACAAAGTTGTCAATGATCGACTTGATTGGCACAATCCAGAAGGGCGTGAATATCCGTTTGATCTTAGCAAGCCACTACCATTGATTGAACCAAGGCTGCTAAGTACGACAATATTGAAAGGTGGAAGTTCAAGTAGCAAATACGCGACTTCTACAACAAGAACCAAGGCTGCTAAGTACGACAATATTGAAGGCATAGAAGACATGGTTCCAACATTATGGAGTCTAGTAAAAGTAGCATACAACAAAAATGTTGTCTAAGGAACGTATCACTAGGGTCCGAAACGACAAAGATTCTATACATATGCATGCCACTAGAAATCTCCACATGATGTCTACTCCAAAAGAAGAATTATTGCGATAACCAGTGTTAAAGTTATGAGGTGGTATGACTATGGGTATTTGGAAGAGATTGTAGTTCGAAGAGATGATAATGTGCTCTAAAAGTTCAAGGAAGGCGACTTCCCAAGACTTAATCTGCGTGATATTGAAGATATGCTAATTCTCTTAGTCCAGAAGGAACTGTCCAATCTTGATATGGATGATCGATATGACTTAGGTGTGGCATTAAAAATGTTTACTAGACGTATTGTCATTCTTCATCGTGTCAAAGACCTTCAGCTGGGAGTTGAAAGCCATCATAAGAAACTTAATATCACCAGACCAGAGACAACCAGATCTAACATCTCCAAACTAACCCCATACACTGCATATAAAACCCTTAAGGAATCATTTATCAAGACAAGTACAAAAGAAATAGGTTGATGCGCTCGGATGAACTATAAAAATTCTGCGACGGGACGCTCTCATCTGTCAGACGTGTGCTTCATGATATTGCTTCTAACTTATAGATGGATTACCTGTCAAAAAGACATTAGAGTAACTTGGAAATGAAAAGGTCCCGCATCATGGTCAAGGCGATTGATAAGCTGCTCTTTGAAAGGTGGTTGATGCGTGATTTAGATAAGTTTGTTGGTGGACGTGACTACGGGAATGATCTCAGGCTGCTTGAACGGACAATATGACCATGTCATATCTTGCCCTTCCATATTTCAGGTCATTTTTCTCTAATTTAATAATCATGTGAATATGTAAATATATGTAGTGTAGACTAGTATTAGGCATATATAGTGTTTGAATATGAATTTTCAAGAATTTCTTAGTAAATTCAAAATCTTTCAAATTATCGTACTCAAACACCATATAATACCCTCATAATTTGAGGGGGAGCATAAAAATGTTCCTATTGTGGCTTGTTAATAATTGGACATTCTTTTCCCGAAAGTAGTTATATTTAAATCAATTGATATCCAAAATATCAAGAGATTTAATATTTTTGATAAGGGGAGAAAATATGATTAAAATATATGGCTATTAATGTGATTTTTAAGATCTCAAGTGTACGTTATCCCATATATGTGCTAAACTCTTTTGATTAATCGATGCACATATGAAGGGGGAGTAAATGGTTACGTGATTAGCTGAAATGTGGAAATACCAAAGACCGACTACTTAAATTACTGCATTGGAGTTATAAGGTGGTTAAGCTTAGGTATTCATTCCCACGATCCAGCCAGAACTAGAGGGATCTACCCATAGATATTCCACTAGATAGTGTAGTAGTCCTTAGGTATGAAAAAAGGAGTAAAAGTGAGAATAAGGGAAGAGTGCAGACTGAAATGGAGCTAGTAGTGGAACAAACCCAACAAGGTACTAGTTATGAAGTCTCGATAAGCGCTGAAGGGGTTGAAGAATAAAAAAGAAAAGTTAAGATAAAGGGTGAAAAGAAAGAAGCCCTCCTTATACTTAGGCAAAAACCAGGTCAATACATCTGCTGTCAAGAATCACAAAGATGATTGCTGGCATTGAAGACTGGCATCATGGACCTAATGATGTAATGCACAACCCTCCCTAGCCACTCAAAATCTCTCAAAAGATTTCTGTTTCATTTCTCACAGAGATTACAAGCATTTCTATCAACTCTCTCACTCCGAGTTAGTTGGTAATAAAAGGTGGCAGTCATCTCCAGCCTCCAATCACTAAAACCAAAAGTGCACTATTGATTCTAGAGCCAAGAGATCATCCATAAATCTCATTAAGATACTATTCAAATGTATTTTTTGTTCACACAATGTGAAAACAAGTAATGATTTAAGAGTCCTATGCATTATCCTGGTGATTTTGCCAGAACATCAGAGTGATATGAAAGTTATTCACAATGACGATGGAAATCCTTCTAGAGCCAACATCAAACAAGCTCTTGGTAGGTGACTTGTACGATTCTATACAAATCAAGCTTGTGACAACTGGAAAGAAATGATGGTGGAATTCTATATGAATCAAACTTGTTCCAGTATATGAATTGACGATTGATGAATTTTAAAATGCTTAAAACTCTCGATGTGTCACAAAAACACTTTAGCAAGTGACACATCGATTGATTTTTTTCTCAAATCAATTTTTATTTCAATCGGTAAGATAGTAACTCATTGGTTCACTCTTACCATGCTATCTGATTTAAGACGTTCCAGTAATGAGAACATGTTGAGTACGATGAATCTAATACATATGTGTTAGAGAGATTCAATACTACAATGAGAAATCTTGTTAAGGACATTCTTCTCAAATTAAATCTGCCTGATCACAGGTCGATCCTCACGGATTTAAAGGTTACTCCAACCAAACACGGGCGAATGACAAAGCCATATTCGTCCCCCAGATTTATTGCTAACTTTTTTATTTCAGGAATATATAAAGATGGACATGGGGGTACCTGGTTCTTTCAGACTCACAAGATTCATAGCTAGATGCTCATACTCAACCGACATATATAAAGACATCATGAAAGCTCAAGTACATGTTTCAAGACTTCTGCTACTTTGATACCGTACGTCTTTCTTAAAGCAACGAAGTATAAAGTTGATACCGTATGAAGTGTTAAAGTTAAAGAATATCAAGAAAGATGGTTACACTTACTTTCAATATCAAGAACAGTATGAGCATGTTGGTCCAGAAGTCACAAGATCACAAGAAGGCAAAAGATCACAAGATGATGATAAGAGATTATGCTTGGTTAATGATTTTAATAAGGCAAAAGATCACATTCATATCAAGTTAAAGATACAAGCCAAAGCCTAAAGTCAAAGATCACTACAACATATCACAAGTTCATAATTAAAGTTTAAAGACTACGAGCTCAAGAAGAAAGACAAGCATAGTATGCTAGGATTAACTTTTTATAACATGGAGTGACCTCCCTTAGGGGGAGATTGTTAGGAATACGAAAGTATCGATCACTTCCATAATTATTGTATGACAGGCTCGTAGTATAATTGTTAGAACTTAAGTAAGCTAGTAAGGCCCAAGGCCCATGGTAAGCCCACTAAGAACACCATGGCCGGTCATAGACTAAGTATTTATACCCCTTTCCATGCCTTGGAGAGGGTTGGTTGTTTACATTTCTTAATCTAATTTTTGTTCATTTTCCTTTCTCTCTCTAAAAGTGTTCACCCCTCCTTTCTCTCTCTAGTTCTTCATTCTTTTGTGTGTAAGATTAGATAATCAATATTCTACAAGTAGTTTCATTCATTACTTGAGAAACTCATACAAGAAGCATACTACATGCAAAGAAAATAGAACTAAGACTAACAAAGAAACATTCATTCATACATTACATCACAATCTAAACTACTACATAAGGTAGATAAAGTTAACATGACATAAATCCTAGGTGATCCTTGATTCATAGGAAATGAATTTGAGCAAAAAGGTTAGGGTGAATCAAGAATGGTAGAGATGTTGTGAAGTTGGTTAATCATTTAATCTCTTAGTGGATTATAGGATGGTGGTGAAGGAGATTGAAGATGGACTCTTGGAGAAAATGGAGGTGAGTCATTTTGGGAAAGAGGTGATGATTTTGGAGTGGATTTCTTGCGCTTCCATACTTGTCTTACCGACATTCTTGGTTTTCTAGAGAAGTTTGGATGGTGGTTTGAGCAAGACATTGGTGGTGAGAGTGAAGATGATAGGGAGAAGAAGTTGGTGATGGTGAATGAAGAAGGATGGATGAGTTAAATAATGAAAGTACTCTTAGAAAGTGGCAAAGCATGGTTTGAGTGATAAAAGGTTCAAGAGGTGGTTTGGCTAAACAAGGAAATTCCAGCATGAGACTATGTATAGCAGGGTCAAAGATATAAAAAAAGAGGTAAACTTAAAAATTTTGTTCCCTCATGATGGCGGTCCTATATTGTTGGGCGGTCCCATATATATTTGGGGCTGCCGGTTCTTTATGGGGGCCATTTTTTGGAGAGAGCGAGATTTTCTAGTTTTTCTTTCTCATGTCCAATGGTTTTTGCATCTTCCAAATTCAAGAATCAACTCAATCAAGCAAGAATATAGGGTCCTAAATTAAGATGCAAATCATTTAGCATATAGTATAATGTCATAATCCCCTAGAATTAGTTCACATAGAAAGTTGATAGGATGATAAAATTAAAAAGATCATCCAAGTCACATGCAATGGTCTTTTACCATTCTTAGTCCTAATGAGTGAGTAAAAAAGTTAAAGCATAATGTACTAGATAATATAAATAAGAATAAAGATCTTTAATTGTTTGGCAAACATGTTCACTTCTGTCTTCCACTCATCATGTCCTTGAGAGTTTTTCCAATTGACCTTAACCCTTTTCGGTGATCATCTCGCTGTTGAGTTTGAAAGTCTATAGTTTCGAAGAGGTAGGTGTTTGATGACATCAAATAACGTCTATTTTATAGCATCATTTATCCCATGTAATTAACGGATTTTGTATAATTATTGCAAATAATTGTTACTTAATCGTTAAATTTAAGAACTGCAGTAATTTTGGAGTACTTGGTGAAAGTTAACTAAAAGGCACGCATTCTGGAGCTTAAACGAAGATATTTTGAAGATTACTGTTTTGACAACCAATACGCCATATCCATCAAGGAAGATACGACATATCTATGCCTACACTTCGCTGAAGACCACAAAGGAACAAGATCCAATACGCCGTATCTAGAGAATTCAATACGCCGTATTCAAGATATAGAAGGTGAATATTCTAGAAGATATCAAACGTGGTCCTTACTCTAAGAAATCCCTAATACGTTGTATCCCACATCGTCCAATATGATGTATCGATCAATTTCTAGATGCTATATATAGAAGACCCTAAATTCAGTTTTAGGGAGGCAAGGGTGCTTTTAACTACCAAGGTCCATTTTCAGAAGACAAAAGAAGCCAAGAAGGTGCAACAACGTGCTTCAATCCATAAGGAAACCCTTGTAATTCATCTAATCTTGATAATCGTTCAATCTTTGGTATCATTCGTTTAACTCGGTTAGTTTACCTTGTTTGATTCGATTATTATGATTGTATTTATCACAATGGTTATTGGCTAATACCAGCCATATTTATGAAGATTTCAATGTTTGGTTTGTTTATCTCGATTGCTTAATTTATCGTTGGTTATTGATTATGTTTATCACATGATACTCGTTTATGTGCTTTAATATGTGTTCGATCCATATCTAAGGATATTGCTTGTAGCTTAACTAGATATCAAATAGTTCTCGCGTAGTAATTTATATATGTGGAATTAAGATCACAAATAAAGTCTTGCTAAATCCGTGTCTAAGGATATCGCTTGTAGCTTAACTAGATATCAGATAGTGTGTTTGGTTTAGTGAACAAGTTAGACTAGTAGGTGACCTAGAATGATTCTAACAAATAACGTTCTGATTCCATTGGCTTGGTTTGGACAGTGAACTACCACTTACGTAAATTACCGTAAGCAGTACGTTAGTAAAGTCTCTATGAGCTAGGGTTTAACAAGATCACCATTGCTTTAATCCATAATATAAATTATAATCAGTAAAAAGGATGCTTTATGCGGATGCGTTTGATTGTGACAGAATTCTACGTATCTAGGTCTTAGGAAGAAGTAACGCCTAAGTCTTTAGAATGATATGCCACCTCGAGATAAGTAATCATTGCACTAAATAAAAAAACCAATGTTTTAATTGGAATAAATATGGTTAATACGTTTCCATTACATTAGTCTTCACCGCATCTTTATCTTTTGTCTATCGCCTTGTGTGTGTTAATTGTCATCAAACCCTTAGGTTAAATACCCAAAACTGTGCCAGTCTCTCAGGCTAAACCCCACCCCCCTTTTTGCATTAGTTTTAGGTTTAACTTAGATAACTAAAATACTGATAGATTAGATATTAACGCTCTCGCTCCTAGTGATCGACACCCTACTTATCATGAAACTCCATCTGACTGGGTACACTGCCCGTTAAAGTATTGTTTTTAGGTATAGTCGGCATAAAATAAATAGTAAAACTTGATACATAAAATACCTACTCACAACGACACATTAGTGTTCAAGTGTTGACTTTTATAAGGAGGATTTTGAATGACTCTAGAGACAACATTAGACGAGGAAGAGACGTTTTGAGAAGGAGAAGAAGAATTGGAATGAAACAATTCTTCATCATTTATATCAACAATGTCATCCAACAGATGAGATGAGGATGGATGATTTAGAGTGGTAGAAGAAGAGCTAGCATTTAAATTATGAGGTCTTTTCTTGCCATGATCCGATCGCATCTTTTGCTTATAATAAGGAGCGAGGGGATGCATGACTCGATCATATGAGATGTAGTGATCAAATGCTAACTCAGGAAAGACGCATACAACATGTTTGAACAATCTAGTCAAAAGCATTCTATAAGGAAAGAGTTCCTTAGGTTTGTTTCGAGTCTTTTCCATTCGTTTGAGAATGAAAAATGCTAGATTATATGGAGTGGAGGTTTCAATGCAATAAGGCATATGATAAAGACACGCGAAGACATGATCCTGATGACCTCCTAGACAAATGACATTTTCACGAATGATATCCACCCATAGTTTCATATGAGGTTGAATTTTGCGGGTTAAAATTTCATTTTTGTCTACGACAACGGGTTTCTTGTTTTTTGTACGAGTGACTTGACCTTGTCGAGGGACTTAAATAAGAGACTTGATGACATTTGGTGAGGGAAGAGTGGTTTTGTAACGACCTTTACTTAGAGCACTTATTGACAAGTAGTCGAGTAATCACATGTCGGTGTGTGACACTTGACCTTTGAAAGGAATTTTCAAGATTTAACTAAATTCCTCGAGAATGAGAGAGAATGACTTACTTTGTATGATAAAGTTGACCACAAAATAACCCTTAGAAGTAAAGTCAAAACGTGAGTTGAACAATAAAATACTCGAGAATCAAAACAAGAAAACTAAAATTTGTTTCGTTTATGTTCAACAAACAATCAAAACCAATTAATCCAAACTTATAGCATGGATAGGACTCATGTTTCCAAAATTTTGACGTCACAACCCTACCCTCATGAAGTGTTACCAATTTTTCAAAGGCTTGCAATGGTGGTTTTCTTAAATGGGTATTGAATTCACATTTGATATGAGTGTATGTAGTTACGGGTATTTTGGTGATCTAAATCTGGTTGATTCGGGCATTGTCACCTAAAATAGAAAAATAGAGTCATGTTTTATAGTCTTTTTCACAAGTAACATTTTATTCATAGAATGTATTCTAGTGTGTGCCTAATATGTGACTAATATGAGAGTAACGATAACCTTCGACCTAAAAATAAAAACCTAAGAGTTAACCCAAACGCTCCTTAATTTGATTTTGCTCATCCAAACATGTCAAAAAATACATATGAATTATGTATCTTGACCTTTGTTCATGAGATCATTATGCATGTGTTTAAAAACATTTTTAAGTTGTATTAACAATGCATAACAACAATTTTATTATGTTCCTAACGTGAGTGATTTGAAAATAAAATTGGGGTTTTGGTTCGAAATCAAATTTTTGACAAACTCACTAGTGTATGTAAATCCTATGTCCAAGGGAAGCATATTAGTTATACATTATATCCTAGTAGTCCTAATTGTACAAAACTAAAAGAAAAATGAAAATCCCCAATTTTAATTTTTTATGTTCATCATTGATAACCCCCAAATGATACATGTTTCTATGGCGTTATTTATGTTTATTCTAACATTTCTCGTGAACTTTTGGTACTTAATTAAGCTTGAATTGCTTATAGGTTCACTTGAAGACTCTAGAGACCCAAGCTCATGAATCTATACACTTTGGGAGACGAATACAAGAAAAGAAAAGATTTCTAGCCAAAGTTCAAGAAGGCCGCCGCACTTGCTACATTGTGCGCCGCACTTTCCCCTGAAACCCAAAACTGCCGCACTTATAATATTGTGCGCCACACCTTCTCTTAAAGTTTGAAGAATTAAAGTCTAATAAATGCACCTGCATTAACTCCTCAAAACCGCCACACTTATTTGTAAGTGTGCCGCACTTCCAGTAAAACCCATTAAATGCTATCGCATTAACACCCAAAGTTCGCCGCACTTTGCACCCAATCTTGCCTATAAATTAAGGACGAATTTGCATCACTCCACACAATCATTCCTCACATTCTATCCTATTTTACACACACATACTTTCCCTCCTTTCACCAAAACACCAAGAAACACCTTTTCATTTGAAGAAAAATATCTAACGATCAAGAACAAAGAAGTTTTCTTACCTAGTTGTTGAAATAATGGAAGTTTATGTAAAGTGTGCTTTTGTTATGAACTCCTTAGCCATGAGAGGCTAAATCTCTCATGACTACTCGGTGAAGTTACGATAATGAATAAGTGTTTGGTATGATCTTGATCGCTTTAATCTTAAGCTTATGTTGCAAACCTGTTATATCTTATCTTATCTATTTTTGCTTATCAACTTAGATTATATAATCATATCGGTATAGGTCGAAAGATCCGTTATGATCTATGTGGTTTTAAAGATTTGTCTATGGTCTTTAACGTCTGTGCTGAGAAATCCACTTTCGTAAATTGATAAACAAAATAAGTTTTGATATAATAATAACTGGATTATTTGAGTGACACATTTGGTCTAGTTAACTAAATATAAGTCTTAAGTTAATCAAGTTAATTCGTAAAAACATTTTCTGACGAGAAATCATTTTTATAAATTAAAGTCCCATCTTCGAGGTCAAATCATTTCCAACACTTATAAATTATTCTCAACTATCCGAGTAGTCATCTTTATTATCATTGATAAAACTAAAGTTATTTTCAAAATTGTTAAAGTCTATTTTCTTTCTGATTATTCGAACACTACTCTAATCCCTGTGGACGACCTGGTCTTACCTAAAAAGATTATACTGCATACGTGGGTTATACTTTTACCCGTGTGTTTCCATATAATTGTCCGGTATTTTCAGTCTTATAAATTTAAAGCTTTTGAAACACATCAAAGTTTTTGGCGCCGTTGCCGGGGATTTCTTAGCTGTTCTGTAGTCAAACTCTGGAAAATCTCTTTAACTCTCCCTCTTTTTCAAATCGCCGTACAGTTTTCTGGCAAACTGACCCGAACAAATTCTCCTTTGGATGCATACACGTGCTTCCAATTCTGAACTTGTTGAACCATTACTTGAACCTGAACGTACTCTGAATCGAAGACGTCGTCGACGAAACAGAAGAGTTCCATTCGATCAAAGAAACAATCCACCTAAAAACCCGAGAATTGTCTATCCGCCAATTCTCGACATCAACCACTTCCGTCACTTTCTAGTTACTCTTGAAAACCTTTACCCAATGGATGATGAACCCATGTGGGCTGCTGACCATGTTGTCGCTCCGACTCCTGGTTCTGCAATCACTATTCCTGAAACTGCTAACGAATTTGCTATCAAAGGTAACCACTTGACTCTTGTCAAGGGAAACCAATTTAATGGAAGAACCAAAACCGATCCTCATAAACACATTCACGAATTCCTCAGAATCTGCGATATGTTTAAATACAGAGATACTGAAAATGAAGCCGTTCGCCTAATGATGTTTCCCCTATCACTCACTGGAGAAGCAAAAACATGGCTGGACGAACTCAACGAAGGAACTATAGAAACATGAGATGAACTTCAAACCGCTTTCATTAGCCGGTTCTTTCCTCCAGCTCTTTTCGACCGACTCCTCGAAGAAATCCGAGCTTTCTCTTAACACGAGAAGTGAAGTCTCTAAAAGACGCTTGGCTTCGAATGAAGGAAATACTCGAAACTGTCCATGGTCATAATTTGTCCAAAGAAACATTTCAAAATCTTCATCATGGTCTAAGCAAAATAACTCAATAAGTTCTAAATGTCCGCAGCGGTGGTATTTTCCCTTTAAAAACACCAAATCAAGCTTATCAGCCTTTTGGAAGAAAAGGTCCTTACTAAAGCTCGACTGGCTAAAAATCAAAAAACCCAAACCATCCCCTTAAAAAAACCGTGCTTCCTCGGTGAAGGTAGCATAATTCCAATACAGACAAAATTATGCCGAATGATGCCATACCCTGAAAATGATGCACAGTATAAAGAACTCCAAAATCAGCTAAAAAAACAAAAGCCTGACCCGAACTGATGAAGATGATATACCTATGTCCCGAGAAGAAGAAGCCAAATTCATGCAAACTTTTCGTAAGACTCGTTTTTACAATGATTACCGCGACCGAGACTCGAATCGCGATAATTGGCGTTCAAACGAACGAAGTAGTTACAATCGAGACAACTACAGATCCAATACTGATGATAAACCATACGATCTTCAAAAACAATTCAACGATTTCATGAAATCTCAGCAATCGACCAACGCTTTCGTCAAAGAAACGTTCATGGATCTTAAAACTCAACTCGAAACCGTTGCCAAAAATCATCAAGCTTCAATTCAAAACCTTGAAACCAAGTTCGACAGACTTGCTGACAAGCAATCTGGTCGACCTTCTAGATCTCTTCCCAGTAACACTCAACCAAACCCAAAAGGACACAATTCCAAAGTCTACCAACCACCACAATCTCGCAATGAGCATGTGAATGCCGTATTCACAAGAAGTGGTAAATCCTACAACCCACCAGTGAACTCAAATGATCAACAAACTAATCCTGAAAACCCTATCAATTTCGACAATAGCGATGAAGAAGACGAAGAACCTACACCACAACCGAAAATTCAAAATCCAAAACCAGTCAAGGAAACTACATTACCCAAACCATACAAACCAAAAATCCCGTATCCTCAACGTCTAAGGAAAGAAAAAATGGAAGCTCAATACGGAAAATTTCTAGACATAATCCGCGCAGTTCGAATCAATGTACCTCTCATCGATGTCTTGGCCGGAATGCCTAATTTATGAAAATTTCTCAGAAACTACATAAGCAACCAAACGATGAAAATCGAACAAAATTCCGGCCGCTCTTTAGTAGGACAAAAATTCAGCATGCTTCCAAAACAAAGTTCCACCTAAACTCGGAGACCCCGGAAGTTTTCTTATTCCATGTAATTTCAACAAAACTTTCTCCTGCAATGCCTTAGCCGACCTTGGTGCTAGCATTAACCTTATGCCATATTCACTATATGCCAAATTATCTCTCAAAAATCTTAAACCTACTAAAATGAGCGTAAGATTAGCCGACAGATCATTCCAATACCCTGTTAGAATAGCTAAAAAAAGCTCGTATGAAATGTAAATTCACCTTTCCTGCTGATTTCGTTATTCTCAAAATGGAAGAAGATAGTAAAGTTCCACTTATTTTGGGACGACCCTTTCTTCACACTGCTGATGCAGTAATTCGAGTTAAACAGAAACAACTCAACCTTGGAGTTGGAACTGAACGAATGATTTTCAATATCGATTCTGCAATGAAACACTCCTATTCAAACGATGATACATGTTTTAGTATCGATGTCATCGATGAAATCTTAGAAGAAGATTTTGATGCTCTTCTAAATGAAGGTAGTAAAATTCTGCATTCCATTGAAGGAACCCTTCTCGAAGAAGAAATCTTTGCTGAATTTGATGAATTCATGGCAATGACTGCCGATGAAAACTCTGACTCTGAATCCGATACCGAAGATCCGCCATTCAAAAAAATCACCATCAATACTGATTATAAGATCAAAACATCTCTCAAAGAACCTCATACGGATCTCAAACTTAAACCCCTTCCTGATAATCTGGAATATGTATTCCTGGAAGAACCCTTTTTTCTTCCTGTTATCATATCATCTCAGCTATCTAAAGAAAAGAAAAACAAACTCATATCTGACCTTAAAAAGCACAAGCAAGCCTTTGCTTGGAAAACAACAAATATTCCTAGTATTTGCCTATCATTTTGCAAACACAAGATACAACTTCTGGATGATAAGAAACCCGTTGTCTAAAAACAAAGAAGGTTAAATCTAAACATGCAGAAAGTTGTAAAAAAGAAATCGTGAAACTCTTGGATACCGGCATAATTTATCCAATTATTGATGGTCCTTGGGTTAGTCCTATCCATTATGTACCAAAGAAAGGTGGTATTACAGTTGTTACCAACGAAAATGATGAACTTGTTCCAACCAGAACTGTTATGGGTTGGCGAGTATGCATCAATTATCGTAAACTCAATGAAGCAACCGCAAAAGATCATTTTCCTTTACCATTTATGGATCAAATGCTAGAAAGACACGCAGGAAATAAATATTTCTGTTTCCTTGATGATTTTTCTGGGTATTTTCAAATTCCTATCGATCCTAATGATCAAGAAAAACAACATTCACTTGTCCTTTCGGCACATACGCTTATAGGCGAATACCTTTTGGGCTATGTATTGCTCCTACCACATTTCAGAGGTGTATGTTGGCAATCTTTCATGATATGATCGAAGAATCAGTCGAAGTATTCATGGACGATTTATCCGTCTTTAGAAACTCTTTTGACACATGCCTAAACAACCTTGATAAAATGCTCCAACGTTGTAAAGACGATCATCTCGTCCTAAACTGGGAAAAATGTCATTTCATGGTCAAAGAAGGAATTGTGCTCAGACATAAGGTGTCCAGTGCAGGACTTAAAGTCGACAAAGCAAAAATCGATGTGATCTCAAAACTTCCACCCCCTACTAATATCAAAGGTGTTAGAAGCTTTCTCGAACATGCCAGTTTTTACCGATGTTTCATTAAAGACTTCTCGAAAATTGCTTGACCTATAATTAAACTGCTCGAAAAAGATACTCCATTTGAATTCAATGAAGAATGTCAAAAAGCTTTTGAAACATTAAAAGAGAAACTTACATGTGCTCCTGTGATCGTAAGCCCGAACTGGAATCTTCCGTTTGAACTTATGTGTGATGCAAGTGATTTCGCTGTAGGAGCCGTATTAGGTCAAAAAGATGGTAAAAAATTTCACCTGATCTACTTCGCAAGCAAAACCCTTAATTCCGCTCAACAAAAATACACCGTAACCGAAAAAGAACTTATGGCTGTAAACTATTGTTCATACCGATCATTCAGCACTAAGGCACTTATTCAAAAAGCAAGATGTTAAACCACGCCTTATTCGATGGATCTTACTTCTATAAGAATTCGACATAGAAATCAAAGATAGAAAAGGTACCAAAAATGTTACAGCCGATCACTTACCCCGACTTGAAAACAATAAGACAAGCGATGATAGTGAAGTCAATGATAACTTTCCCAGAGAAACTCTTATGGAAATCAACACCAAAGATGAACCGTTGTTCGCATACTTGGCAAACTACCTAGTCGGTAATATTATACCAAAAGGGATGACATATCAACAAAAAAAATTTCTTTGACCTCAAACACTACTTTTGGGAGGAACCTTACCTTTTCAAAGTATGTTCCGATGGTATGATCAGACGTTGTATGTCTGGACCAGAAACCCGAACCATTTTAGATAAATGTCACCATGAACCAACAGGTGGACATTATGGACCCAACATAACTGCTAAAAAAGTTCTTGATTCGGGATTTTACTGGACAACAATCATCAAAGAATCTCATACACTAGTTCGCTTATGTGAAGCTTGCCAAAAGACCAAAAATATATCAAAACGTGATGAGATGCCCTTAAACAACATTCAAGTATGTGAAATTTTCAACATATGGGGTATCGACTTTATGGGACCATTCCCGAAATCATATAAGTTTGAATACATTCTAGTCGCCGTAGATTACGTATCTAAATGGACCGAAGCTCAAGCTTTTACCAACCAATGACGCACGAGTAGTATTAACTTTTATGTAGCTATTTTACGTTTCGGAATGCCCTAAAGCTCTATTCAGCGGACGTGATACCCTCTTCTGCCACAAAAATAATGAAAAAACCATGAAACGATCTGGAGTTAACCACGTTTTCTACTACATCTTATCACCTCAAACCAGTGTCAAGTTTGAAAACACGAACAGGGGCTTTAAAAGAATTCTTAAAAAAACTGGTTAAAGACAATAGTGTAATTGTAAGAAAACTTGATGTGCTCTATGGGTTTTCGCTCTGCCTACCAAAAAACACTACCGTACCACACCATACAAACTAATCTATGGATAAGAACTACCATTTTACCTTCGAAATTGAACTCCGTGCCATACCGGGCACTGAATAAAGTTGTAACCCGATTTAATCGCTGCCTGGTGAGAAAATATGTTCAATTGCACGAGTATAGATGAACTAGATACCAGAAGCATATGAAAAACCTCTCGTATTACAAGTAAAGAACATAGTATAGCATGACAGAAAAATTACGAATTTGAGGATAGGAATTCAAGCAAGGAAATAAAGTCTACTTTTTTAACTCAATGTACAAGTCGAAACATCCATAACTTAGTTCTTGATGTTCGGGGACCTTATGTAGTGAAACATCTAATATCCAATCCGATTTGTAATACTTTATGAAATATGAAAGTCGTTCATAGTCAATGGCCACCGACTAAATAATCATCGCAGTAAGATAATGACAAAGGGAAGCAGTCACTCCTTTTTTCCCAAACTAATGACCCAAAATACGAGTCTAGCTAACGACTCTCTTAAAAATTAAGCGCTTCTCGGGAGACAGCCCGTGCTTTTACTTAAGTGTGGAGGAGTTCCTCATCCATTCTTCTACTAATATCTTTTATTTATTTTCTAAAAAAAATCAAAAAAAATATTTTCTCTTTGTGTGCGTTTGTTTACTCTTCAACAGGTACTTAGCTTAATGAATGTGGAAAATTTACGACGTATGCTCAAGATTAGCTTACAGCTATGCATTTCTTTATGCCCCGAGAAGTACCGTTTCCTTTAATTTTCTCTATTTTATCTCTATATTCAGTTATCACATTGAGGGCAATGTTCAACTTAAGTGTGGAGGGGAGCCAAATAGGAAAATTTAATCATAGTCCTCTATGTTTGCCCTATTAAAAATTTTCTAACTAATATTTTATTATATGTTTTGAAATTAAAAAATGCTCTTAGTAAGGCAAGTCCAACCGAATTGACATTATAGCTAGCACACCCTATTCCACTAAATTATGATAAATCTAAGCCTTAAAAATATTCAGGTATCCACCTTTGATACCTAAGATAATTGATGCCTTTAGCTTGTTCGTGTTAAAGTTTGATTGTAGTCAAATGCGTCTATTCCGTCGTTACGGATGTGTACGTATGGTCTTTGTCACCTTTTCTGGAATATTGGTATTGGTTGAAAATTATATTAGAAACTCTAGAACTAGTGCTTAATCACCATTTACTAGACCGAAGCCTATCACATGAAATGTATCTCGCAAAGTTCTTATTCTCGCAAGCGCTCCTTTTAATGCTATGTTGTTGAAATATCTAAAAGTTGAATGAAGAAAGTCATGTGCTAAGCTTAGGTAAATAAAGTTCTATATTGAGTTATAATAGTTCAAAGAAAAAAGGCTTATATTTGAGAGCATGAAGATTGGATCTTCTCTAGTACCAAGTTCCAAACCTTTCGGATCCGGTTTATGTGTTGAGTTACCGCATATGGTAGCTGTCTAGATTATGTATGTGTAAATTGAGTGTTCTTCACAAAAACATATTTAAACCCTATCTGAGTGGCTGAGTGAATTTAAAATCAAACACTATCCCTATGTGAGATGCTATGTTATATGTCTATGCTTGAAAAGTTATCTAATATGCAAACTCTCTTAAAATCTAAATTTTCTCCACGTCACGACAAATGATTTTTTTTCGCTTCCATTGCTTGAGGGCAAGCAATAAGCTAAGTGTGGAGGGATTTGATAATGCCAAATATCTATGGCGTTATTTATATATATTTGATCATTTCTCGTGAACTTTCGATACTTAATTAAGCTTAAATTGCTTATAGGCTCACTTGAAGACTCTAAAGACCCAAGCTCAAGAATCTATACACTTTGGGAGGCGAATACAAGAAAAGAAAGATTTCTAGTCCAAAGCTCAAGAAATCCACCGCAATTGTTACATAGTGCGCTGCACTTTCCTCTGAAGTTCAAACACTGTTGCACTTACAATATTGTGCGCCGTACATTTTCCCAAAGATTGAAGAATTAAAGTCCATTAAATGCTACCGCATTAACTCCTCAAAACCGCCGCACTTATTTGTAAGTGCGCCACACTTCCAGTAAAAGCCATTAAATACTATCGCATTAACTCACCAAGTCCACCACACTTATATTTAAGTGCGCCACACTTTTCACCAAATTTTGCCTATAAATTGAGACAAAATTTCTGATTCCTATCATCCCTCTCACAACTATTTCCACTCATTCTACACACACATACCCCTCCCCTTTTACCAAAACACCAAGAAACACCTTTTCCCTTGAAGGAAAGATCTAACGATCAAGAACGAAGAAGTTTTCTTACCTTGTTATTGAAATAATAGAAATTTATTTAATGAGTACTTTTGTTATGAACCCTTTAGCCATGAGAGGCTAAATTTCTCATGACTACTTGGTGAAGTTACGATAATGAATAAGTGTTTGGTATGATCTTGATCGCTTTAATCCTAAGCTTATGTTGCAACCCTATTATATCCCATCTTATCTATTTTTGCTTATCAACTTAGATTATATAATCATATCGGTATAGGTCGAAAGACTCGTTATGATCTATGTGGTTTTAAAGATTTGCCTATGGTCTATAACGTCTGTGCCGAGAAATCCACTTTCATAAATTGATAAACAAAATAGGCTTTGATATAATAGTAACTGGATTATTTGAGTGACACATTTGGTCTGGTTAACTAAATATAAGTCTTATGTTAACAAGTTGATTTGTGAAAACATTTTCTGACGAGAAATCGTCTTTATAAATTAATACCCCATCTTCAAGGTCAAATCATTTCCAACACTTATAAGTTATTTTTCAACTATTCGAGTAGTCATACTTTTTATCATTGGTAAAGTACAAATTACTTTCAAAATCGTTAAAGTCTATTTTCTTTACTGATTATTTGAACACTATTTTAATCCATGTGGACGACCTGGTCTTACCTAAAAAGATTATACTGCATACGTGGGTTATACTTTTACCCGTGTGTTTCCATATAATTATCCGGTATTTTCAGTCTTATAAATTTAAAGCTTTTGAAACACATCAAAGTTTTTGGCGCCGTTGCCGGGGATTTCTTAGCTGTTCTGTAGTCAAAATCTGGACAATCTCTTTAACCCCCCTCTTTTTCAAAAATCGCCGTACAGTTTTCTGGAAAACCGACCCAAATAATTTCTCTCTTGGATGCATACACGTGCTTCCAATTCTGAACTTGTTGAACTATTACTTGAACCCGAACGTACTCTGAATCGAAGACGTCGTCGACGAAACAGAAGAGTTCCATTCAATCAAAGAAACAATCCACATAAGAACTTGAGAATTATCTATCCACCAATCCTCAATATCAACCACTTCCGTCACTTTCTAGTTACTATTGAAAATCTTTTTCTAATGGATGATGAACCCATGTGGGCTGCTGACCATGTTGTCGCTCCGACACCTGGTTCCGCAATATGAAGTTGTTAAATTGTCACGACACGGAATGGAACGCGGACTAGAATTGAGACAGAAGAAAGAGAAGCGGACTAACATAATTTATGGAATTATTCCATCATTTCTAAAACCAATACATAGATAGTTAAAACGATTCAGTTTGTTTAATGGGTTTATAAGAAAAAAAAAAAAAAATTTGTCGGCGGATGTTGTCGACGTGACCACTTTTTCGATTGAGATATATGTTGCAGGTTTGTTGTAAGGGGTACTCTATCAAGAAGTTTTACAACTCCCTAGGCAGTGTACCTAATCGTTGTAGTGTAGTATAGGCAAGACTCGATGGGTTGTTATCATTCACTCGGGGAATAGGTTGGGAAGGCTTGATCAAGGTCTAGCAGAATTCTAAGGGATGAGAGAAGATTATTTTTGTGTTTTTATGTTTATAGGAAAGCAGGTAAATCATATATATGAGAGATTGGTTGGTTTTAGCTATTAAACTAAATATTAAACTACGCTACTGGTGATAACAATATAATAAAAGATTGTGTTTATTTAATCATGTATTACTCCCTATATTGCTTCTCCTAGTATTGTTGCTTTGTCACACTTGTGATGATCTATGTAATTATTTCTTAAGTCATAAACGAATTACACGAACATGCCGTCTATTTAATATTCCATTAAGGAAACGACAAAAAGGAAGGTAGTTTTTGAAGACTATTACAAGGCCCCTACGAGTATATTTAATGTTTTGAAATATATTAAGAGTGGATCAAACCATATAAGGGGCAAATGGTTAGTATGAAGATAGTTACCCGATGTATCCTTTTCTACACAATCCATGTTTCCTGAACATATCAAACAGCGTACAGAGAAAAGCTGGTTTTCTTAGACACTATACATGCATAATCATACATGAAGCATTGTTTGCACCACTAAGATCTACATCCTAGGTTTCATACAATCATAAATAAACACAATAGAAGGTTTAGCCAAGCATGTTATAAGTAAAGCAAGAACAATAATGAATCAAACAACACATAGACATATTGAATGATTAAGATAATCTTACTTGATTAAAACATGAATTGAAGGAAGTACAATAGGGTTTTGAGGCCCTAAAATCATCCCTAACAGCTGCTAAACCGGATCCCTGGGTACTCGCTCCTTTCTTTTTCTCTTAAAGTTACACCCTCCCATTTAAAACCTAAAAACGGAATTGTATATAAAGGAAAAATCGTAGTGACGGCGTTCGCGTGTTAAATCTGACGCCGTCTTGAATTAGAATTATTCTAGATTTGGGGTTGGGTTCGTACATTCTAACGCCGTCTTGGAGAATCTTGTGACGCCATATTTAGATGGGTTTCTGTGACAGAGTATGTGTAATCTGTAACGCCGTCTCCAGCTTCTGAGTAGAAATTCTTGAGAGATATTGGTGTAGGTTCGTAGTCTTGTCCGTTTCTTCTCCAAATGAGCCCAAGTCACATGTATTTCCTCAAAATGCCTTCTAAATGCTAATCCTAAATTAGGTACGATTAGTACCGTATTTTTGGGCATAATATGCATGATTTAAGGGTTAAACGGGCCCTGAACAAATGTGTTATAAAACGGCAACCTCTCATAGATCCCCGTCATTGGGATTTTCTATCTCAAGCAATGGGCCTTTTCTACTTAGACAATAAACATATGAGGGTCATTTTACCTAACTCTTTAAAAGTATTTTACAACACAACCTTCTAGACTTCGTAATTAAAAGCACGGAAAGTTATAACTTGCACCTCACAAAAGATTTTGTTTGGGGATTCTCTCTTTCACCGAGTGTATAATAAATTATACAATAAGGGGGAAAACCAAAAATCAACACTCATTTCCTATATATAGCATATAAATTTACCATAGGCTTGGTAAAGGATCAAACCTCCACCGCTAGGTGCAAGTATTAATCATTACTATCTAAGAGGTCTTTTTAAAGGGTTGTAGGGTATAGGTGTAAGATAACATATAATGGAAACAGAAATGGATGGGATACATTTAGGTGGCTTTGGGTGAATTTGGAGTGGCAGGGTTAGCTAATTATTTACACGAATACACTTTGGTTTGGCGCCAAAAACTTATTGCAGTTGTCGTAAGGGACTTCTACAAGAAGTTTTACAACTCCCTAGGCAGTGTACCTAACTGTTGTAGTGTAGTATAGGTAAGACTCGAGGGTTGTTATCGTTCTCTAGGGGAATAGGTTGGGAAGGCTTGATCACGGTCTAACAGAATTCTAAGGGTTGAGAGAAGATTCTTTTTGTATTTTTATGTTTATAGGAAAGCAGGTAAATCATATATTTGAGAGGTTGGTTGATTTTAGCTATTAAATTAAATAATAAACTACATTATTGGTGATAACAATATAATAAAAGATTGTGTTTATTTAATCATGTATTACTCCCTAGATTGCTTCTCTTAGTGTTGTTGCTTTGTCACACTTGTGATGATCTATGTAATTATTTCTTAAGTCATAAACGAATTATACGAACCTACCGTCTATTTAATATTCCCTTAAGGCAACGCACAAGTAAGGTAGTATGAAGACTATTACAAGGCCCCTAAGAGTATATTAAATGCATTTGAAATATATTAAGAGTGGATCAACCATATAAGGGGCAAGGTAGTATGAAGACTGTTACCGATGGTATCATTCTACAACAATTCTTGTTTTCCTAGACTATCAAAGCGATTAGGAGAAAAGCTGGTTTTTCTAAGACCCATACATGCATTTTCATACAAGGAAGCAATGCCACTAGATCTACATCCTAGGTTTCATACAATCATAAATAAAAAAAATCACAATGAAGGTTTAGCACGCATGTTGATAATTAAAGCAAGATCAATAATGATCCAACACGAGTATTGATTGATTAAAATAATCTTACCTTGATTAAAAATAAAATTGAAGGAAGTACAATAGGGTTTTGAGGCCCTAAAATCATCCCTAACAGCTGCTAAACGAACTAGGGTTCGCTCCTTTCTTTTACTCTAAAGTTACACCCTTAAAACCCTAAAAACAGATTTGTATATACAGGAAAATCGCTGTGACGGCGTCGCGTGTTAATTATGACGCCGTCTTGAATAGAATATTCTAGATAATGGGTTGGGTCGTACATTCTAACGCCGTCTTAAGATGGGTTGTGACGGCGTCATGTGTAATCTGTGACGCCGTCTCCAGCTTCTGAGTAGAAATTCTTGAGAGATGTTGGTGTAGGTTCGTAGTCTTGTCCGTTTCTTCTCCAAATGAGCCCAAGTCACGTGTATTTCCTCAAAATACCTTCTAAATGCTAAATACCTAAAAAGGAACGATTAAGTACCTATTTTGGGCATAAATGCATGATTTAGGGGTTAAACGGCCCCGAAAAAGTGTATAAAATGGCACCTCATCATATACCCCTACATTTGGGATTTTCTTATCCTCAAGCAAATGGACTTTTCTACCTAGACAATAACAATATGAGGGTCATTTTACCTACTCTTTAAAAGTATTTTACAACACAACCTTCTAGACCTCGTAATTAAAAGCACGGAAAGTATATACTAGCACCTCACATAAGTGTTTGGGATTCTCTCTTTCACCCGAGTGTATAATAAATTATAACATAAGGGGGAAACCAAAAATCAACACTCATTACCTATCATAGCATATAAATTACCATAGGCTTGGTAAAGGATCAAACCTCCACCGCTAGGTGCAAGTATTAATCATTACTATCTAAGAGGTCTTTTTAAAGGGTTGTAGGGTATAGGTGTAAGATAACATATAATGGAAACAGAAATGGATGGGGTTTACATTAGTGGCTTTGGTTGAATTGGTTGTAATAAGTGGCAGGGTTAGCTAAATCTTTACAGAAAACACATTGGTTTGGCGCCATAAAAACTTGATGCAGTTGTCGTAAGGGACTTCTACAAGAAGTTTTACAACTCCCTAGGCAGTGTACCTAACTGTTGTAGTGTAGTATAGGTAAGACTCGAGGGTTGTTATCGTTCTCTAGGGGAATAGGTTGGGAAGGCTTGATCACGGTCTAACAGAATTCTAAGGGTTGAGAGAAGATTCTTTTTGTATTTTTATGTTTATAGGAAAGCAGGTAAATCATATATTTGAGAGGTTGGTTGATTTTAGCTATTAAATTAAATAATAAACTACATTACTGGTGATAACAATTATAATAATGATTGTGTTTATTTAATCTTGTATTTACTCCCTAGGATTGCTTCTCTTAGTGTTGTTCGCTTTTGTTCAACTTGTGATAATCTATGTATTTATTTCCTAAGTCATGAACGAATTTACACGACCAGCCGTTCTATTAATTATTTCGCTAAGGCAACGTACAGTAAGGTTTAGTATGAAGACTATTACAAGGCCCTAAGAGTATATTAAATGCATTTGACAAATATAGTAAGATGGGTCATCACATATAAAGGGGCATACTGGTAGGATGAAAAATGTTACCCGATGATTTCCTTTTCTATACAAAATATATTTTCTTAGACATGGCACAGCGTTACAGACAAAAGAGGTTTATCAAGAATAACATGCATCTTCATCACAAGAAGCAATGGGCACTAAGATCACATTCCTAGGTTTCATACTCATAATAAACACAATTAGAAGGTGTATGCCACGCTCATGTTAATAAAGTTAAAGCAAGTACATAATGAATCAAACAACATATGGAACATATGTTTATGATGAAATAATCTTAATTGATTAAAAACATTAAAATTGAAGGAAGTACAATGGGTTTTGAGGCCTAAAATCTTCCCTAACAGCTGCTAACATCTGGGTTCGCTCCTTTATTTTACTCTAAAAGTTACACCCTTAAAACCCTAAAAACGGATTTGTATATATAGGAAAATCACTGTGACGGCGTCACGTGTTAATCGTGACGCCATCTTGAATAGAATATTCTAGATAATGGGTTGGGTCGTACATTCTAACGCTGTCTGGAGATCTTGTGACGCCGTCTTAAGATGGGTTGTGATGGCGTCACGTGTAATCTGTGACGCCGTCTCTAGCTTCTGAGTAGAAATTCTTGAGAGATGTTGGTGTAGGTTTGTAGTCTTGTCCGTTTCTTCTCCAAATGAGCCCAAGTCACGTGTATTTCATCAAAATGCCTTCCAAATGCTAAATACCTAAAAAGGAACGATTAAGTACCTATTTGGGCATAAATGCACAATTTAGGGGGTTAAACGACCCTGAAAGTGTATAAAATGACACCTTATCAGATATGTCCTTTCTAGACATTATCACGAAGAAAGTGATGATGAATTTCTATATGTTTGGTTCGAGAGTGTTACACTAGGTTTTTGCTAAGGTCAATCGCGCCTTTATTTCGCACATGTTTTGGGACGTTGTTGGTCGAACGTCGGTAGTCGATAAGAGCTTGGTTTTCGCTATAGTGCTTGTTGACATCCTTTCCGGACGCTTACGTTTCAGCTTCAGTAGTGGTATATCAAGATCGGTTTGTTTCTGTCGAGGAACCAAGATGTAAAACAACGTCCCCAAGAACGTACAAATACCTGCTAGTGCTCTTTTGGTATTCATTTAATCTCCCGCTTGATCAGAGTCGGCATATCACTTGTTTCTATGTTGGTTCCCTTAGGATACCATAATCCTAGTGCGTAGTTCTTTAATGTATAGGAAGATCGCTTAACCGCTTCAATGGTGAGTGGTTTTTGGGTTTCGGTATGGAGCCTCTTAGAATTTTCCACACCTGAAGCGGGCACAAAGGCAAACACTAAACATGATATCGGGCCTATTTGTCGTTAGGTATAACCTATCATGCCTCGATACTTGGTACTATCTACCGACTCACACTCTTCGTCTTTCGTGAGTTTAGTATCAGAGGACATGGGGGTTTTCATTGGTTTAGATTCTTCTAAGCTAAATTTCTTAAGCATTTGTTTAATATATTTAAATTGATTAAAGAAAATACCATCTTCCATTTGTTTTATTTGTAATCCAAGGAAGAAGTTAAGTTCACCCATCATGCTCATCTCGAACTCTTCATGCATGATTTTGGCAAAGTTCATCACACTTCTTTACAGTCAAGCCAATTATAATGACGATACTTTATTTGAACAATGATAAGGTTTGAACTTTTATTCTTGGTAAAGAGTATGTTATCTACCATTCCCATTTTGTATTCATGTTTAATAAGAAAATCTTTTAATCTATCATAACAAAGCTTTTTGGGTGATTGTTTTATCATACCAAGCTTTAGGTGCTTGTTTAAGACAGTATAAAGCTTTCTTAAGTTTATAATCTGGTTTTTCAAAGTTAATGAATCCTGGAGGTTGTGCCACGTATACCTCCTCATTGATAAAACTGTTCAGGAATGCACTTTTTATATCCATTTGAAATAGCTTAAAATCTAAAGCATAAGCATAAGCTAATAGTATCCTAATTGACTCAAGTCTAGCAACTAGGGCATAATTTTCATCATAATTGATGCCCTCTTGTTGATAGCCTTGAGCAACTAACCTAGCCTTATTTCGAGAAACAATATCGTTCTCGTCTAACTTATTTCTGAACACCCACTTAGTTCCTATGATTGTCATATTCCTAGGTTGTGGAACTAACTCCCAAATGTCGTTAGCAATGAATTGATTTAATTCTTCTTGCATGGCGGCTATCCAACTTTCATCCGTTAAGGCTTCATTCACATTCTTAGGTTTTATAGTTGATATAAAAAAAGAAGTTACTTTGGTTTTGGGTGTGTGACCTAAGGGTTCTTTGGTTAAGGTTTCCTATGACATTTTCTAATGGATGGTTCCTAGACTCCTTAATATTAACTATTTCGTCAATCACTAAAGTTTCATCCTCAACATCATTTTCTAAGTTTTTCTTTTCGGTAACCTTAACTGCTTCTTCTTCATCTAAGTCATCATACACCATAGGTGATGTCTTAGAGAGTGGAGGAGTTTCATCGAATGTCACGTTGAGTGATTCTTTGACTTTCCTAGTATGTTTATTAAGGATGATGTAGGCTTTACTATTTTGGGAGTAACATAAAAAGACACCTTCGTATGACTTTAGGTCAAACTTGGTAAGGTAGTCTTTAGTGTTTAAAATGAAGCACTTGCTTCCAAACACTCTAAAGTAACCAAGAGTAGGTTTCCTACCTCTCAAGAGTTCATAAGGTGTTTTTCCTAAGATGGCTCTAATTAGGATTCGGTTGAGAATGTATGTTGAAGTATCTACGGCGTTACACCAAAACTTTTGTGGTAACGATTGCTCATTCAACATAGTCCTACTCATTTCTTGAAGTGTCCTATTTTTCCTTTCAACCATGCCATTTGATTGTGGGGTGCTTGGAGCTGAGAAGTTATGTGTAATACCATTTGCATTACAAAACTCTCCAAATTGCACTTCCATTATCAAGTTCCCTACCATGGTCGGTTTTTATTGACACTATTGTACATCTTAATTGGTTTTGAATTTTCTTACTAAATATTTCAAATTAATCAAAGGCTTTGGTTTTATCCTTAAGGAATCTAGTCCAAATATACCTAGAGTAGTCATCTATTATGACTAAGATGTGGCGGTTTCCTTCGTAACTCCGTACGACGGATGGATCGAAGAGGTCCATATGAAGGAGTTCTAAGCATCTAGTCGTTGAGACTATATTCTTAGCTTTGTGACTAGCGTGAACTTGTTTTCCAATTTTGCAAGCATCATAAAAGTGTTGATCAAACTTATGCCTAGGTAAGTTTCTAACTAATTTGTTAGATGCTAACGATTGAATGAGACGCATATTAGCGTGACCTAATCTCCTATGCCACAACGTGGAATTTTCATCAATCGTTGCAAGACAAATTTTGTCTTTTGGCTTATTTTGTAATTTCATAACATATAAGTCTTTCTTCCTAATACCTCTACCTATAACCTTACCATCCTTAGTGATTTCACTATCATGTTCAGAGAAAGTTACTCTACACTTATTATCACATATTTGTCCTACACTTAGCAAGTTAAATCTTAAGTTATCTACATGTTTTACATTATCTATTTTGAAAGAGTCATTAGAAATCGTACCTTTGCCAATGATATTACCGTAAATATTACTACCAAAAATAACATTACCTCCATTGTATGCCTTGTAGCTTAAGAAGAACTTTCGGTTACCCGTCATATGTTTAGAGCATCCGTTATCCTTTATCCACTCACCGAGTTCCAAGTCGACTCCAAGGCATATCTATTTATATAAGACAATAACTCAAACATTTGGTCCCCAATATCTCATGGGTCCAAAGTTGTTAGTGCTAAACATCCCTTGCATTTGATGCAATTGGTTGGGATGTGGAAATGAAAGACACATTTTCTATGGCATGTAACTTTTGACGTTGGAAATTGTTCCAAGTTACGAGAAAGCCTTGAGGTTGGTTTTGTCGACCAACGTTCCTTTTTGGTTGCAGTGTTTTAAGACGAGGATAATTATTATTGACTCTTCTATGTGGTGAAGTTTTTGATCTAAAGTTTGGTTTTGAAAATTCAACTCTGTATTTTAACGATGGCTTATAAAATTGTTTAACTTCATTATCATTAGCAACGGGAACTTTGACATTTTTTACTATTATGTGTTTTGGTCTAGGACCCAAAATGGATTTTTGAAAAGAAACATATTTTTCATTAACTGGTGAATAGACCAGCGGTCCCATAATTACTTTGGGGGCCGTCTAGTCTTTAAGAGGGCCGCCCATGGTATTTGGGGGACCGCCACCAGAGGACGTTTCATTTTGTGATTTCACAAAAAAAATTCCTTAGTTCCACTGGATGATGCTTCAAATGAATTTAACCCTAAACCTAATTTTTCTCCAGAGCATTTTCGATTACTTAACATTTCATTTAGACAATGTGTACTCTTTTCAAATTTCATTAATCTAATGGCTTCCTCTTTAAGTTTTTCATTCTCAATTTTAAGCATATGACACTTTACACATTCGAGATCAACTCCCTTGTTATTCTCGAGTGTAGACACTTTTTTTAGAATACTAAGTTCTTTTTCTAAACTATTTCTAGTGGATTTTAATCTTTTGTTTTTAGTGATTATCTTTAAACTCATTTTGCACAGTTTATCATATTTATTATCTAAAACTAAATCATCTATTGATGAGTTTTCATCACTAAAATAAGAGGATTCGGAACATACCTCATTAGATGCTTGAGCTACGAGACACGTCTCGTCTTTGACATTCTCATCATCTTCTTCACCGCTATCACTCTAAGAACCTTTGACGAACACTCTTTGGTTCTTGTCTTTCGGTGGTTTAGGACACTCTCCAATAAGATGATTTGGATCTCCGCATCTCTTTGGTTCTTGTCTTTCGGTGGTTTAGGACACTCTCCAATAAGATGATTTGGATCTCCGCATCTAAAACATTTTCTATCACCTTTACCGTTCTTGTCATCTCGGCTTCTTTGGAACGTCTTTTTGTCGTTCTGAGGTTGTCTCACGAATCTACCTCTTCTCTTAAAGAACTTCTTGAAGTCTCTAACCGCCATGGTGTATTCTTCATCTTCACTTCC
>BQNB010073148.1:5399-32206 GCA_026074375.1 Tanacetum coccineum
TAAGCTAAAAATTAAGACAGAAATGGAAATAGTAACTTACAAGCTGCCTTAGCTAAACAAAGGCTCAATAAGCTCAAATAAGCTGTCTACAAGCTCCAGCTTATCTAAGGATAAGCTGGTAGGGTCTAATAAGCTCTTCCATTATAAGCTTATCATCCAAAAAGCTGAAATCCATATCAAGCAAAGGTATTAACTGATTTTAAAAGTTAAAGTAGATTAAATGCTTAATTTGAGCTTAGAGACTCAAAGAGCTTATATTGAGCTTATTAGAAGCTTATCAAACAGTAACATGAGAATTTAAGGATTTAAAAACTTGTAAGGTAAAACGGATTAGGTAAAAACAAAGGAGAATTTCATTAACATTAAAACTGATTACAATAAGGTAAAAGTAAGAGTACAATAAGTTGGAAAAGTTACACTACTTAAGCTCAAATTTTGAAAGCTAAAAATTACAATTTAACTAAAAAATTTAAAAGCTAAAAACTAGATATCCCCGTGTGTGAATGTGAGTGGCTTTATATAGCCTTCAGAGAAGCTTCTAGGTCCTGGAGTTTGTTAGACGCTCCCATAAATCCCTGCCCTTGAATCTATTCCAATCATTGAGTCATAATTTGAGTCGTTGGATCACTTTGGTGAGCACACGGATTGCCAACGTGGCATTTCGTGTGTCAGAGCCATTGTGCTTCTTTTTCAAGTCTTTTAGCGCAAAATACTAGTCCTTTGTGTGTTTTCTTTATCCGTGTGGCATTCTCCTTGTGGGTTTCCACCAATGGGAGCGTTTGGTGATGTGTAACTCTGCCAGCATGTACTTAATCCCTTGAATTGTCTCTCCACGTGGCCAATTTTGATTTGCCCTTTGGTTTTAACTCAGGGTTAAACGAAGGAGACGGTGAACAGTAATAACTTACTTTCCCGCTCAATTTTTATAAAGGTGCGTTTGTGTTTATATAAGAGTTAACAGGTGTTAACTCTTTATATATTAAAGAGTTAACACCGTTAGGGCTTAGGGACTATTTTTGCAATTTTGGTTTCTTTGAAGGACTGTTTTGGGAATTTTGGGAATTTTGTCTTTTAGGGACTTTTTATGAATTTGGTTAACTTTGAGGGACTGATTTGGAATTTTTGGGTTTTGTCTTTTTATGGTTGACCATGAGTTGACTTTTCTTGACCTTTGATAGCATTCTCTCGGCTTTTACACACTCAATTCTGTTCCCGTGTCCGTGTTTGCCCGGTTTCTTTTCCATTCCCGTGTCCGTGTTTGTCTGGTTTTGACCGTTTTCTTGTGATATTTGCATTATCCGTACCTACACAATCACAAAGACAAAACAAGCAATATACAAGCATTTTAAGCACAATTTTGTCTTTTTAGGGCCATTTTTGATATAAAACGGATATGTGTTTTCACAAATATCAAAATTCCCCAAACTAAGTGATTGCGTGTCCTCACGCAATATTATATGCTTTAAAACCAAATACCTCAAAACTTCCCCAAACTAAATCTTTGAAAAGTAGCAAAGATTTTCGTGGAGAAAGTTTAGAAATCACAAGTTATAAAACACCCTATTTTCCTATTTTTATAAAACCTTTTTTTTAACTTAGAATATTTCAACTTTTATTATTTCCATAACTGTTAGGGATCATAGAACAAGATGCATTTCGATCCGAGAATGCCCCCAAAAAGGATAAATTCATCGTCCCCGACTTTTCACTTATCCAAACCAAGCTTAAAATGAAATCACAGCTAAATATCAGTAAAGATGCTAACACTACTCATATTTGCAACTTGTGAACTTTTTACTCCCGACATTTATTATATCTTAAGTGAATGTGCTATTTTGAATTTCAACCATGGATCAACGTTTTGCAAAATACTATGCTTCACGTTCCACCCAAGAATAATGAGTTTGAAGGCGAGATCATCCCATGTAGCGACTTTCGTCTCGGCACATCCCAACCTTGCGGCTAAGTGACCAGGCTTTTGACACCCCACAGAGACTAGTATCGGGACTCACAGACCTTAGGTTTCAAAAACTCTCAGGTTTCCCGTATGTTCATAGCTTATAAAATAGAATAGTCAAAGTTCAAAAGCATATTTGAATTTAACAAAAAGAAATCTATTTATTAATTTAAACTTAATATTAAACATTTATGCAATTGTAACCCTCGACCTTTTAGAAGGCTGCAACATCAGTTGTGAGCCGGCAAGATGCAGCAAACTTTTATCAGTCTCGGATTTTTATTCTTACTATGGGCTTTCTTTAGAAGACTACCACATCGGTTGTGAGCCGGCAAGAGGCAGTAAACTTTTATCAACCCACAACTTTCATTATTATTATATTTTTTTATCATTATTATTTTTTTAATTTTTTTTAAGAGTAGACTTCTTTTTGAAAAATTCAAGTATAAATTTGAACTAAGACTAAAATTTTTGCTATATATTACATAAAAAATTGTTGATTTAAGTTTAGTCTCCAAAAACAGCAATTATATTAATCCGGTTAAGAGCTTATGGGAGAAAAAACCACAAATTACATACATGAGCTCTTAAGATTTCCAACTAATCCTTGTTTAGCATCCTACTAATACTTAACTCTATCATATTTCGTTCTTCGCGATAATCACGAACGCTTAGCCTAAAAGTTAAGGAACAAGCTAGAGCTCAACACGCTCGATCGGGTCAAAATTTACTCTTATTCTACCCAGCAAGAAAGTCAAAATTGTGACAAAAACACTTATTTTATTTTTAAAAATTTTAAAAATTTTCATATTTTTGAAAAAAAAATTTAGTGGGAAAACGGGGTACGTGAGAACAACGGGTAAAAGTAGGCAAGATCATATCGAAGATATACTACCCCATACTAAAATCAAACATTATCCTCAATGTTTCTTAGCCTAAGGCTTAAAAACCCCATACTAGAACTCAAAAAGTTTAATGCATAACTCAAACATGAAGAAAGTATCACAAAAATCTTAAGTCGTTTATAAAGTGTGCTAAAAGATAAATGTTAGTCGATAAAAATCTTTAGGATATCTGATTTCCCCAAACTAATGGCAAGCAAAAGCTAGGAAGCTCGAGTGGACCGGGACAAAACACCAAACACGAGAGACTTCAGAAAATTGGGTGAATCCTGCAAACAATCACAAGTACAAACACAACAAAAATCAGAATAGTACAAGCCTCCTCACAACACATTAGAAATAAGAAAGAAAATATAAAATGGATAAGCATGGGGTGCCTCCCACGAGCGCTTTGTTTTTTGTAACCGAGTCACTTAGCTTAACTCGATCCCTGAATTTATTCCTCCTTAGGGAAAGTCTGGAGATCTGAGACAACCATTGTTGGTGTGTCCCCTCAGAAGTAGTGCTTAAGTCGGTGGCAATTTACTTTGAAGTTTGATCCGTCGGTATGAGATAATTTTGCAGTGCCATATGGAAAAACTTCGGTTATAGTGAAAGGGCCGGACCATCGGGTTTTAAGCTTCCCCGAGAATATCTTTAGACGAGAGTTGAAAAGCAAGACTTGATCACCAACATTGAAAATGCGGTTTTTGATCTTTGAGTCGTGAAGCTTCTTCGTCCTGTCCTTATAAGTCAAAGAATTCTCGTATGCTTGATCACGAAGCTCATTAAGTTCATTAAGTTGCAGCTTCCAGTGATCGCCCGTAGTTTTAAGATCGAAATTAGCATGTTTTAATGCCCAATACGCTCTATGCTCTAATTCGATAGGTAGATGACATGACTTTCCATACACGAGCTTGTAAGGGGTGCAACCAATTGGTGTCTTATAAGCGGTACAGAATGCCCATAGAGCGTCATCAAGCCTATCGGACCACAAGGCACGATTTTCTCCAACCGTCCTTTCTAAAATACGTTTAAACCCACGATTCGACACCTCAACTTGACCACTCGTTTGAGGGTGGTAAGCGGTAGCAAGACGATGAGTGACCCCATACTTAGACATTACTTTAGCAAATTTGTCATTACAAAAATGGGTCCCACAATCGCTTATAATAGCTCTCGGTGTACCGAATCGGGCAAAAAGAGATTTAAAAAACATAACTACAACTCTAGCATCGTTAGTGGGGAGCGCCTTGGCTTCAACCTATTTGGATAGGTAATCGACGGCTACGAGTATTTCCCTCGTGAAGACGGGAACGGTCCCATGAAATCTATGCATGTAAAACCAAAAATACAACTACGTCAAAGATTTCGCAAACTTGAATGGAATTTTGAGGCATTTCATCACGCTGCGAAATTTTTCCTTAACGCTGACAAGTGTCACATCGGGTGACCAAGTCATGGGCATCTTTGTAAATCGTGGGCCAATAAAATCCTGAGTCAAAAACTTTTTTGGCAGTGTAGTTGGCACCGTAATGTCCCCACGGTGGGTCCACTATGGCAGCTGTGATGATGTCAACATCTTCCTAGGCCTTCAACACACCGCACAGATCATTTGATCCACACATATCTTTTAAACAATAAGGGGTCGTTCCTAAAAGTGTGTTTAAAACATCCATGAAAAACTGTTCTTTGTTGGGACGACATCCCTTTAACAATGAAATTCCTCGCGTGGTAATTTGCATAATCGGCAAACCACGGGGTACTTGAGTTACCACGAGAAGTCACCATATTAAGTGTCTCGAGAGGGAATTTTTCATTTACCTCCTTTGGGTCGAGAACATTTTCATACATTTTCTAATCGGGAAAAGATGATCGGGTCCGCTGATTCTTGGCTCCTTTTATGTCAATTACCATTAAATGTGAACTCTAGAAGGAGAGAACCCACCGAGCAAATCTCGCCTTGGAATCTTTTTTAGCAAAGAGATATTTTAGGGCGGAGTGATCCGTATACACTATGCTTTTGTTCTAAGACGAGGGAGCGATATCAAAATTTTTCGAAGGCAATACACCACGGCTAAACATTCTTTCTCCGTCGAGGTGTAATGCATTCTGCCTCTTCATTGTTTTACTAGCATAGTGTATAGGCCTAAAGTGTTTTTCATGACGTTGCCCCAAGACTGCACCTATGGCAAAGTCGCTTGCATCACACATAAGCTCAAAGGGTAGGATCCTAGTCCGGGGGCAATCAAGATTGGAGCTTCGGTAAGTTTTTTCTTTAACGTTTCAAAAGCTTGAATACATTCATTGGAGAAGATGAACGAAGTATTCTTCTCAAGAAGATGAGTCATTGGTCAGGAAATTCTGGAAACATCCTTAATGAACCATCAGTAGAAACCGCCATACCGAGAAACTCGAACATCGGGAGGGATGGCCCCTTTACGGTGGTGGGATGAGGTAACTTAGCAATCACATTGACTTTGGCTTTATCAACCTCAATCCCATTTTTGGAAATCTTATGGCCAAGGACAATGCCTTCTTTAACCATAAAATAACTATTTTCCCAATTAAGACAAAGATTGGTGTCTTCGCACCTTTGAAGCATCTTATCTACACGAGAGAGGCAATTTTCAAATGAATTCCCAAAGACCGAAAAGTCGTCCATGAAGACTTCCATCGTTTTTTTGAATCATATCATGAAAGATAGCCATCATACACCTTTGGAACGTGCCTGGTGCATTGCATAAGCCGAAAGGCATGCGATAGTAGAGGCGAACATTCCATAAGGACACGTGAAGTTGTCCTTTTCTTGATCATGAGGGTCGATGGGAATTTGAAAGTAACCCGAGAAACCATCGAGAAAACAGTAGTACTCATTTCCCGCTAATCTCTCGAGCATTTGATCCATAAACGGTAGTGGAAAGTGGTCTTTACGGGTAGCTTCATTTAACTTTCGTAGTCAATGCATACACGCCATCCCGTAACCAATCGAGTCGGAATTAACTCATTTTCAACAACGGTAAAGCCACCTTTTTTTGGTACACGCATGTATCGGGGCTTACCCAAGACAATCCGAGATTGGGTATAATTAATCCGGCGTTACAGACGTTTTTCAATCCTCCTTTTTGATGACATCGTGGATCTTTGGATTCACCCGTCTTTGGTGTTGAACCGCCGGTTTGTAGTCCTCTTCATAAGAATCTTGTGAGTACAAAATTCTGGGTTAATACCCTTGATGTCGGAGAGTTTCCAAGCGATGGCTCCTCTTGTGTTACTCCGAACCTTTATGAGATGGCTGTTTCTATACTCAATCCTTTAGCAATTACGACGCAACTTGTTTGTCCACCTTCTAAAAATGCGTAATTCTGAGATGAGGGGGTAAGTCCTTGAGTTCGACTTCGGGAGGTTCATCAATTGAAGATTTATCATTCTTAGCTTCACAAACTTTAAGTTTCTTTTTCGAATTTGAGTGCAAATAGTTTCCTTGATGTGGGAGGGGTAATGATGGATCATCATTGAGAAATGATTCAAGAAGAAGAATATCCCCCTCCGGGTCATAGTAAGATTCATCAACTTCCGGTGACGTTAGATCATCTTTAAAAGCAAGGAAAGCATCGACTTCCTCAAGAAGAAAATCACTATCCCCGAAGGGAGAGAGAGTCAAAGAAGAGGTAGAAACGATCGGGTCATAATAAGGAGTGGGATTGCCACTCGCGATCACATCGGAGAAACCGAAACTTCTTGATAATACTCCTCACAAGCAATTTCAATGACGTCGATCGGTCGTTAACTCATAGATCCATCGTAATTAGAGGAGTATCTCGAAGTTTGGTCAAGATTGAATGTTACGGCTTCTTTTCCAACACGAAGATTTAATTCTCCTCGCAAACATCAATCAATAGCACGTCCGTACATAAGAAGGATCTTCCGAGACATTATGGGGACACGTGGATCAGCATCAAAGTCAACGACTACAAAGTCGGCCAGGAAATGAAACTTTCCTACTTTAGTGTAGACAACTATTTGCGATACCGATCGGTTGGGTAATCAAACGGTTTTCAAGTTTAAGAGTCATACAAATAGGAGTGAGCTCTGGAAGAAAAATCTTTTTCCACACGGATAACGGCATGAGATTTATGCTAGCGCCAAGATCGGCCAAGGCTAAGCACTCATCCATTCTGGGAAAATCACACGGTATGAGAAATTTGCCGGGGTCTCCAAGTTTTTCGGGTAACTTGTTGAGGATAACCGCCGAACAATGCTCATTCAAAGGAGTTCTAGCCATTTCACTTAATTTTTCTTTGTTTCCAATTAAAGCTTTAAGAGTCGAGGCAAATTTTGGCATAAGAATCAAAGCATCCGTTAAGCTAATTTCGAAACTCAAATCTTTAAAGATTTCATAGAATTTCTCAATTTGGTCGTTAGCTTTTTCACGGCGCCTTTCATCATTACGTCTCGAAGGATATGGAATTGACGGTTTCAAGTTAGGCATCGGAGCACTAACGGGAGTAACAACGGGCTCAGAATTTGGTACTTGAGGTTGAACTTGGACAACCGGAGGTTGGACGTCTTTGGTACTTCCGTTATTATTAGGAAGCACCATGTCCTTTGTCACCTCGGGTTCACGTTCCATACATTTTAAAAAGGAGAGAGAAGAAGTAGTAGAATCGTGGTCCTTATAAGCAACACCGCCTTCGGGTGGTATACGCCTTCAAGTCTACCTTCGGGTTAGTAATGGTATTACTAGGGAGTGTCCCTGAACCTGAAGTAGAAGCGGTATTGGAATTCACAAACTTGGAAAGCATGTCCGTTAAATTGGTCATTTGATTTTGCAAGTTTTGATTTTGGTCTTGCATGTTTCTCATAACTGCATCATTAGCTTTGACGTAGCTTTCAAAATCGGTCTTTGTCACACCCTGTGTTTGTGGAGCCGGAGCTTGGTAAGGTGGAGCTTGAGAACCAGGGTGTTGATTATTTGGTGGTCGAAAAATTTGGCTTTGTGTAATTAGTCCCCCCGGTTTTGTGTAACGATTTTGGTTATTTCCTTGGTTTTGTTAGAACTGGAGGAAAACCGGGAGTCCGAATTAGAAATAAGCATATCGAGGCACGGAACCGGTATTTACTTGAAATGAAATAGCTGTCGCGACTTGGGAACATATTCTTGAATAGATGTCACATAAACGTTGCCATCGGTGGGCGGGACAATAAGGTGTGGTTAAGGGGGGGGGAAATGAGGCTCGCAGCCAGCAAGTAACACAACGAAGTCCTCGACCGCTTTGACGGTAGCGTGTAGCTTGTTGAGAGTGTTTTTTGATAGCAGTAATACGAGAATGTTAGCGAGGCTTTTCAACTATATCAATGTAAAGTACAGACAACATCAGGATAAATACCGGGGTAGAAAGTGCTCGTAACACACTATTTGGCAACAAGCCGTGGTTATTTGTTAGAGTGGTGAATTATGAAACTGTATGTGATTTTGCTAGCACTGAAGCGGTCTAGATGACTTTTGCAGATACGCTCAGTGGGGCATGTTATCATCGCGAGAGAAAGTGGTAAGTCCCAGCCCGCTGGATCGGAAGAAGTCAACGAATGCTTGATCGAAGTTTCTGAGTGTCTCTCTCAGTGTAGTATCTCTGGTGGAGACATAAAAGTATTGATTATGGATTGTGCGGACTTTCTCATTGAAATATCCGATGATGTGTGTGTCATGCTCGAGATATATAGACTATCATTTAGGCATATCTGTACGGGCGGGCGGTCGCGAGTGCATAAAGGTTGGTGATGAGGCTGTCCATAAGGAGTTGGGTGACAGAATGGAAAGGGCTGCCACTACTGCTTCTAGCTTAGAAGCAGAGCAGGACAGTGGTAACATCAATAGGACCCAATCCATGGCAACACTTAATGAGCCAAATCCTTAGGGAACTGGATCAGATAGTGGTCCCAGGTGCCAAGATACCATATTGGGGGTGTAGATGCTCAAACTAGGTTTGGGACTACATCTAAACAGTCCAATGATCCACCTCTATCAAGAGTTAACACACTTGGAAGTGGGGAGGACAGTCTAAAACTAATTGAATTAATGGCGCATTGTACAACTCTGTCTGCATTGGTGAGAAAAAGAATAGAGAGATTAAGTGAACTGGAAAACAGAACGAGAGTTGTGTGATAAAAACATAAATAGTGAATTGGTGAGCAAAAAGAATTGAGAGATATTGTGTGAGCATAAAAACATAAAGAGAGATTGTGAGAGTCAATATTTGGTGATGGAAATGCTCTTTGGACTAAATTGAGGTTAATACTGGTATCTCAATGTTAGTACTGCTAAGCATTACTTAGTACTGTTGGGCATTACTTAGTACTGATAGTCATATTTTAGTATTGTTGGGCTTAGAGTTAGTACTACTAGGCTAATATTAGTACTGCTGAGTGACAGTTAGTACTGTTTGAGCCATAACAGAATTTCCTTCTCTAAATATAGCCGTTGTGAAATTTCCACCAACTACTTCGTCTATAGGTTTGACTAATTGGAGAATTCATGATCTTTCTATATAAACATAAGATTTCTTCAAGATAAGTACAAATCTTATTCAATCGGTGCAAATTTAAAACCTTAAAAAACTCTCTCATATCTTAATCACCTCTACTAAAACACTTATACTCTCTCCTACGACCATATCCCAGAACCTTAATTCCCTTTCTATTCATCAAATGGCGAGTTTGGAATTTTGCGACAAGCACAACATGGTTGCCTTCTTAGAAAAGTCAGAAGGAAGTGAGGGGTTTCATCAAATCATTGATTTTCTAACTGCAAGTCACATCAAGAATGCCCTTACTGAATGCCCAAACCTTTATGTTTCTCCTATAGAATAATTTTGGCAAACTGCTGCTTTGAGCACAACTGAGGATGGAGTCAGGGGAATCACTGCTACCATAGATAGGAAGGTTAAGGTATTTGTTTCTGAGGCCTTGATCCAGATTGATCACACCTTTAAAATATATATAAATATAAATATATATATAAATATATAATATAAGGGAAAGAATCATAAATCACAATTATAGTAAACTGGGAGTATAATTCCTGGGTCGTTATCGCCAACGAGGAATGCAATTGAAAGTCAAAAGTCATTTTGAGAATCGATGCTTGAATGGAACAAGTTTAGATTGGATTTCTAAAACTACGGGAAATATAAGGCAATACTTAAAAACAATTAAGGTAGGACAAATTTTAACTAAAAACGCAAAACGGAAATCCTAAACGGGACCTAAAAACCCTAAATTATCAAAATTAATTCCTAAAATTGATCTTTTTGGTTTTTATAAAATGCTAGAACAAAGAAAACTAGACCAAAAACGAAAACGATTTAAGCTTAAAAACACTAAAAACATGAACGGGATTCAATCCCGTTCTTTAAAAATCCAAAATTTGCAATTTTGACCCTACGAAAGCAAATCTAATTTTCCTAGGTTCAAAATGTTAAAAGAAAATTTTCTAAAAAAGAATTATATTTTTTGACTTTTTTATAATTTTTTATGAATTAAAAACGATTTAAATGAAATTAAATGTTTAAAAATACTAAACTATTTAATAAAAATCTGAAAAAATTAGCAAAAGTAGCTTGAACAATGTAGAATCTAATAAAAATAAGTTGGGAAACTAAAAAGCTAAATGGTTAACTGTTTTGGCTTTTTTACACTAAATAAGCTAAAAAAGGCAAAATAAGCAAAGACAGATGAAAGTTTATATCTAAAAAGCAAATGAGAACAAAAATAAGCAACTAAGATAAGCTAGAATGACAGATTCATCAAAAAGCTATGGAACTTAAAGATTTTAAGCTAAATTGCAAATAAGCTCAAATAAGCTCTAAACTAAAGGGAATAAGCTAAAATGGGCTTAATCTAACCTAATAAGCTTAATGGAACACAAAATAAGCAAATTTAATAAGCCAATATGCTTAAATAAGCAAATGAGCTTATTTGGCTAAACCTGATAACAAAACAGCAAGGGGGGCACTTTTGAGCTTAAAAATAAGCTCAAAGACAGATCCTTATGGCTTAGCAACTTATAAGCCCTTAAAGCTTATCCAAAAAGCTACAAGAATCAACAATCAAAAAGCAGTTTGAATTTCAAATAAGCCCTTAAAAAGCTTCATGAAAAAGCTGTTTCTCAAAGATTTCAACACTTGGCAAATTTTTCAATCTTTACAAACCACCACTTTTGAGCTTAAAAATAAGCAAACAAACAGATCCTTATGGCTTTAAAACCTCAAAACAGATTAAGCTCTTACCTCAAAGAACAAATAACAAGAATCAAAAGAGAGTTTGAAATTAAGAATAAGCAACAATGATCAAATGAAAAAGTTGTTTCTTCTTTTTTTTTTAACACTTAGCAAAAACTTTTGACAACTTTTGACAAAACACAAACCAACAAATGCAGGTCTTATGGACTTTGTTTTAGCACTCAAACAAGCTCATAAACATCAAAATCTCACAAAAATCCCAAGTCTAATCAAATAAGCTTATATAATAAGCTATATGTTCTCAGATTCAAACAACAACTTTTATAAACTAAGATTTTGAAATTTTAAACTTAATAACTTCTAAAAACTGGCTTTTATGATGGATTTAAGTTAAACTAAAATGACCCAAAAGACATAACTCATTTTGACCCATTTTGGCCTTCAAAATCAGTTAAACCAAACACTCCTTTAAATGACAGTTTTCAAACAAAAACTTGATTAAGGATGATTAAGCCACAATCTTCACAATACCAGATATTGAACAAGTTAAATAGACAACTTTAAGCAAATTTCATAATCCAGTAAGCACTCAAATAAGCTGAAGCAAATTATGCAAGATTATAAGCTATTTAAGACAGAATTTTAGGAAAACTTAAACAAAAGATTTTTAAACTACAAGGAAGCATTCATAAACATTAAATAACATAAGCAAACATATATAAGCAAATAAAAATAGGCAATAAGCAACAATAAGCCCTAAAATAGTAAATAAGCTAGAAATTGAAAAATGGAAAACTTACCAAGCCCTTGCTCAAAACAGGGCAAATAATCAAATCTACAAGCTCTAGCTTGTCAAAAGACAAGCTAGTGAGGTCTATAAGCTCTTCCCAAGCTAGCTTATCATCCAAAGAAGCTGAGGTGTTTTTAAGGGGTGGGTCTTTTTAGTATTTTTTAGATTTTTATGATTTAAACAAGAAATAGAAGAGATTAAAACAGTAAACTAAGGCTTGATTCAAGAAACAAAAAGCTTAGTGAAGCTTTAAGGTAAGATCTATAAGCTGTTTCATAGCTTTTCAAAGCTTAACAGGTTATAATAAATGATCAAACACAGAAACTTAAAACACAAACCTTAAATTTTTCATTAAAAACTTAAACTCTTACAAGGAATTGAAAATACAAAATACTTTTAAAGGAAAATTACACTTAAAAAGAGACTAAGAAAACTAGCTCTCTCTACAAATGGGATAAGCCCTCTATTTATGAGCCGGATGGAAGCATCTAGGTCCTTGCTTAGTTTTCTTGTGTGAGAGGATTGAGCAGTCATAATCTTGGCCATCTATTCATCTTGTGCTTCTTTAAATCAATAATAGCCCTTGGATATTGCCACGCAATCATTCCCCAATGATTTTCTTTGATTGCCAACATGTTAGAGCCAAAAACATCATTCATTACATCATTTAACCTTCTAGAATGTGGGTTTAAGTGGGTTTAACCTCAGGGTAAGTGTTACTTTGCGGGTGGAGGTAAATAGTAACAATGGAGGTAGGAGCGGGAAAAACGGTTGTTTGTTTGTTTGATTGCAGGGTGAAAGTTTGGGTACATGGCAGGAATGGTCCCTCAAGGTGTTATGTTTAATTTCAACCATAGTCCTTGTGGTGCACAACTTTGGTCCTTATAATTTGTCAATGTTTACACCGTTAGTCCTTAAAGGACTAACGTTATAACAGGTGAATAGGGATAACAGGCACGTTAAGTGAGTTTGGGTTTGGGTTGGGCTTGTTATTTGGGCCGGTTATGTAATAAAAGGGGTATAAGGGTTTTGGGTTTATTTTAAAAGGGTTTCATGTAAGTGGACTGACCCGGGCTCACTAGGTGGGTACGGGTGGGCCCACTTTTGACAATTAGGTTTTTGGGTTCGGTTTTCAATGCTCTTTCCAAATCCACTTCCTGGGGTTGACTTTTGACTTTTTGTTGAATTCACGCTATTTCTGTTCTCGTGCTCGGTTTTGTCCTTTTTTGCTTTGATTTTGTCCTTTTCTTGAATATCCATTACCTGCACAATATAAATGCAAAACATACAAATACAATATATTTTTGGTACGTTTTTAGTCATTTTAGCTCATTTTTTAATGGTCAAAGGTATGTGTATTTAAACACATACCAGAAATCTCTTACATTAAAGGCTAAAAAAATCTAATGATGAAGAGTGTTTGACTTCCGGGAGTGAAGACGAAGAATATGCCATGGTAGTAAGAGACTTCAAGAAGTTCTTTAAAAGAAGAGGTAGCTTCGTGAGACAACCTCGGAATGACAAAAAGATATTCCAAAGAAGCCGTGATGATAAGAACGATAAAAATGATAGAAAATGCTTTAGATGCGGCGACCCGAATCATCTTATTGGAGAATGTCCAAAACCACCAAAAGATAAGAACCAAAGAGCTTTTGTCAAAGGCTCTTGGAGCGATAGCAGTGAAGAAGATGATGAGAAGGTCAAAAATGAAACTTGTCTTGTAGCTCATGCATCAAGTGAGATATGCATTGGAGTCAACTTTAAATATAACGGATGCTCTAAACATATGATGGATAACCGAAAGCTCTTCCCTACTTACAAGGCTTACAATGGAGGTAATGTCATTTTTGGTAGTAATCTTCGCGGTAACATCATTGGCAAAGGTACGATTTCTAATGACTCTCTCCAAGTTTCATAGATAATTGTAGAACATGATGTATAACTTAAGTTTAACTCAGTTAAGTATAGGGACAATATATGTGAGTACTAAGTGTAGAGTAATTTCTTGATTGATAGTGAAATTACTAAGGACGGTAAAGTCATAGGTAGAGGTATTAGGAAAAAAGGCTTATATGTGATGAAGTTAGGAAATAAGACTAAAGACAAAATTTGTCTTGCACGATTCTGAATATTCCACTTGGCAGGCATAGGGCGATTAAGTCACGGCTAATGTGCATCTCATTCAATCGTTAGCATTCTAAGGAACTAGTTAGATAAACTCTACCTAAGCTTAAGTTCGTGATCAACATTTTTGGATGCTTGGAATAGGAAAACAAGCTCACGAGATAGTCACAAAGTCTCTAAGATATAGTTCTCACGACTAGTATGCTTAGAACTTCTTCATATGGAATCTTTTGGTCTATCCGCGCGTACAAAGTTACGGAGGAAAACCTTACACTTAGTCATAGTAGATACTACTCCTAGGTATACTTGACTAGATTCATAGGATAAAACTGAAGCTTTTCGATAAATTCAAAAGTATTTTCGTAGGAAAATCCAAAAACCAACTAGGTGGTTTCATTAATAGTGTCAATAAAGAACCGACCACGGTAGAGAAATTTGTATTTGATAATGAGGTGCATTTTGTCGAGAGTTTTTGTACTGCCAAAGGTATTACTAATAACTTCCGCGGCTCCACGTACTCCTCAATCAAATGCCGTGTGGTCGAATAGAAAGAAAATAGGACAACTTCAAGAAATGAGTAGGCTATGTGAACAGCAATCATTCCACAAAAGTTTTTGGTGTAACGCTCGTAGATACTTCAACCCATATATTTCACCCGAATTGCTTATTAGAGCACATTCTAGGAAAAAACCCTTATGAAACTCTTGAGAGGTAGGAAAACCTTAATCTTGACTCTTTTAGAGTGTTTGGAAGCGAGTGCTTATATTATACACCAAAGACTACCTTACCAAGGTTTGACCCTAAAGTCATACGAATGTGTGCTTTTTAGGTTACTCAAAATGAGTAATGCCTACATCATCCTCTTAATAATCCAGTACTAGGAGGAATCGAAGACTTCACTTCAACGTGACTTTCGATGAATACTCCTCAACCTCTAAGACTCACCACTTAGTAGATGATAATTAGATGAAGAAGAAGCTTGTTTGTTAGGGAAAATCGCTAAAGAAAAACATAGAACAATGTTGTTTGAGGATGTAACACTAGAAATTGATAACATAGTTCAATATTACTGGAATATAGGGATCCTTCCATTATGAAAATGTCTTAGGATGGAACCTTAACAAGGAACCCTTAGGTCACATGCTCAAATCAAAAGTAACTTCTTTTGTGTTTTATTATCAACTATAGAACCTAAGAATGTGAATGAGGCTCTAGGTGATGAAAGTTGGATAGTCGCTATGCAAGAAGAATTAAATCAATTCATTGCTAACGACGTTTGGGAGTTAGTTCCACAACCTAAGAATATGACAATCATACCATAACCTAAGAATATGAAAATCATAGGAATTAAGTGGGTGTTTAGAAATAAATTAGACGAGAATGGTGTTGTTTCTCGAAATAAGGCTAGGTTAGTTGCTCAAGGTTACAACCAACAAGAGGGCATCGATTATGATGAAACTTATGCCCCGATTGCTAGACTTGGGTCTATTAGAATATTATTAGCCTATGCTTGTGCCTTAGATTATAAACTATTCCAAATGGATGTAAAAAGTACATTCCTAATTGGTTTTATCAGTGAGGAGGTATACATAGCACAACCTCTGAGATTCATTGATTTTGAAAAAACCGGATTTGTTTTTCCCCCTATAACCATTAAAGAAACTTTATATGGGTCTTAAACAAGACCAAAGCGTGGTTAGCTAAGTATAAAAAGCCTTTCCTTATTAAACATGAATATAATAATGAGGATTGGTAAGATAGACACTCTTTTTACTAAGAAGAAGGTTTAAATCTCATCATGTCTCAAATATATGTCGATGACATTTATATTTGATCGAATTTGTCAAGACATGTGTGATGAATTTGCCAACAATCATGCTTGACGAAGGTTCGAATTCATGAGCATGATGGGTGAACGTTAATCTTTTTCTTCCTTCGGATTACAAAAAGAAAACAATGGATGATGGTATCTTCTGTTAATTTTCTAATTATATTCAAAAAAAATGCTTAGAAATTGGGATTAGAAGATTCTAAAAACCAATGAAAACCCCTCATGTACTGCCGATACATAACTCCATGAAAGGGGATGAAGAGTGTGAAGTCGGTAGATAGTACAAGTATCGAGGCATGATAGGTAGTTTATTATGATCATAAAACGGCTATGGTAGCCCAGATATCAATGTGTTAGTGTCTGCTCTATGCCGCTCCAAAGAGGCTCCCAAAACTCTCACTTGAAGCGCGTTTTAAGCAATTTTTCTGATAGCATTAAAGGCACTACGCACTTTGGATTATGGTATATAAGGGGATCCGGCTAGAAACCATAGTATTATGTCGGACTCTGATCATGGGGAGAATTATGTGGATCGAAAGAGCAGTAGGCGGTATTTGTATGTTCGTGGAGATGTTGTTTAACATCTTGTGTTTCATCGAAGATAATCGAAAGATATTGGGAATGGTATTTCTTTAGTCTACGCGACGGCCCGAATACGTAAGCGCCGAAAAGGCCATTGTTCAACAAGCACTATGCTATGAAACAAGCTCTCGATCGACCTACGAGTACGACTCGACGACGTTCCCATCATGTGCGACAACAAAGGTGTGATTGACCTTAGCAAAAAAACTGGTGCCACACTCTAGTACCAAACACATCAAAATATCGTCACTACTTTCTCGGGATAATGACTCAGAAAGGAATATCTCATGAAAAAGTGTTTGTCCGTCGACTAATATTGTCGACATTCTTACTAAATCCCCTTTAAACGTGATATCGGTTTAACTATCCTACGTTCTTGGTTTACGGAATGGTGGAAACACATTCCATAAATCTTATTATCCGTTCTCTCTTTCTCTCATTTTTAGTTCCGTGTTCCTTTCGTGTCATGACAACTTGAATCTTTGATTCCGACGTCCTTTAAGCGCATTTTTAATTGCAAATGCAAAATTAATGTCACTCCTCTTTGTAAAATTTTCGTTAAAACTGAGTCCAAAATCCTTTATTGAGGGCGGCCCCCATATCACAAGCGGCCCCCAATATATTTGGGACCGCCAGACATTACGGAACCGCCATCATCAGACTCTCATATTTTTTTACACTTTGCCAAAAAAATTCAAAACCACAAACAAACTACCCTCCTTGTGCAGCCATTGACGAAACTTCGACCCGCAAAGAACTCCACTCAAAACTCAAATCACCCCATAAAAACACAAATTGAAGATTAAAATCAACTACGACAATAATTCACAGCATCGTAAAAGATTTCATTGATTTGTAAGTCATTTCATCTATTTTCTTTCAATTTGAGTCTAGGGTTCATGATGAACACCAAAAATTAAAATTGGGGATTTTTTATTTTTCTTTTAATTTCATATAATTAGGACTACTAGGATACAATGTATAACTAATATGCTTCCCATACACATAGGATTTGCATATATTAATAAGCTTGTAGAAAAATTGATTTTGAACCAAAACCCCAAACTTTATTTCAAAATCACTCACGTTATGAACACAATAAAATTGAGATTAAATCAACCTATAAACGTTTCATACACAGCATAATGATAATGATCTCATGAACAAAGGTCGAGATACATAACTTATATGTATTTTTTGACATGTTTGGATGAGCAAAATCAAACTAAGGAGCGTTTGGATTAACTCTTAAGATTTTAATTTTTAGGTCTAGTTAATCGTTACTCCATATTTGTCATATTTAGGCACACACTAGAAACAATGTGCATAACAAATTACAAGTGAACGGCAATAAAATGTGATTCTGCTTTTGTTTTAGGAAATCATGCCTCGTAAGTCATCCGAAGATCACAAAAATACAAGAGCCTATATGCCAATGATATCACATGAATACCGTACACCTATAAAAGAAAAACTAAGAAACCTTGAAAGTCGTTGCATTCATGAAGGTCGGGTGATTTTTGACAACTTTGCATATCTAAATTATGTTCGGTCTATGTTCAGCTTTGTCGAGTTTGAGTGTCTCCTTGAAATTAATGACCAAATCTGTCCTCGTTTCATTCTTGAGTTTTATAGCCAATATCAAATAAATTATTCCGATGAAGGTGAAATGTTCATCGAATTTGTGATTCAAAATCAATTCTTTTCTTACTCTCTTGAAGAATTTGCTCAAATTCTTGACATACCTTGCGAGGGTGCCTGCGTCTTTACTGACAAATGGTCACTTGACGAGTTGGCATATGGTGTCCCTACGGATGGTCCATATCAAACCAACCCTCCTTCTCCTGATGACATCATTTCGTCTATTCGAATAGATAGAGAAGGTCAAGTCTGTCGCATCCGTCATGAGGAAGAAATTGATGATCTTAAATATCAAGTTCTAACTCGTGAAATTAAGCCAACCCTGAAGCCTTTGGAAGAGATTATTCGGGAATTTTTTTTTTGTCTGGGGGGTAATCGGGATCATGTTCTCGCGTGTCTTTGTTACATGCTTTATTGTTTCGTACACTCGGAAAAGTTCAACCTTGTTTATTTCATGGCAAAACGAATAGAGTGGATCACTAAACAAAAGCGATTAATCTTACCCTATGGTATGTTATTGACCCGTTTGTTTAAAGTCATCATGAATAAAAATCGTGAATTGTACAATGAGTCTTATGTCTTGTACGATCGTGTCATGAATCCTCTTGCCGCTCAACTAGAGCGAAAACCAAAAAGGGATCGTGGCACGAGAAGAGGTCGTCATTCTACTTCTTTATCTTTTGCCTTCGATCAACCATCCTCATCTCGTCTCAACGATGATGATGACGAAGGAACTTCGCGTGCAAGCACTCCTTCCCATATTCGTTATGTCAGTTCCTTAACCAATCAAGTTACTCAAATTTTTCAAAACCCACCTAATGTTAACCAAAACATGGAACCTTTTTACACCTACCAAATCGAAATCCTCAACCATCAAGTGCAATTAAGAGATGAGAAACATGGTGGAGTAAGGTCAATCGGAAAAAGTCTTAGAAGGTTATGGAGGAACATGAAGAAGTGAGCAATGAGGGAAATTGCTTTATGACATTATTATCTATATTATTTACTAATCTATTATGATTAGATGTTTAAACTTATACTACTTATTAGTAACTTAGTACTTAATATGGGCAACTTAGCTTGCCATGGATGATCTTTTAATTTTATCATCCTAAACCCATGCTCGCATGCACCTTGATACATTTTGGTTATGTTTAAAATATTATGCATGCTTATGAACTTTTCAATTTGCCCATATATATATATATATATATATATATATATATATATATGCATTCTTGATTGAATTTAGGAAGCTTAGTCCTATATGCTTGATTGTTATGTTTTAGATGATTCATGATGAAATGGAATTGACTACAAAAATAAGGAAAAGTTTTACAGGAAAAACTGGAAAATTTTCTGTCTCCAGAAAACGGCCCCCTTAAATACTGGGCGGCCCCCCAATATATTTGGGACCGCCAGATAATTAAGGGACCGCCATCAGAGGTCACGGATTATTCTACTGTGACCTTCTGAATTTCTGTGCAGTTGACCACTATCCCATCTAGGCACAACTATAATTTCTGCATTTTGACAAACACCTTTTTGGAATCTCAAACCTCAAACCCCATGCCTTACTTCTTCAATCCATCTCTTCCACCTTAAATCATGAACTCTCTTCTATCATCATCTTCATCACCTCATTCTACCATGAATTCCACCAATGCTTCTTCTTCAAACCCTTCCAAGAAAATCAAATTAACCATAATCCCTCCTAGACAACTATTTGTCAACATCTCTAGTGATGAAGAAGTCACCACTACACCTTCTCCTACCACCACTTCCTCATCTCCAACTCCTCCAAATGCACCATCAAAAACTCCATCCACAAATCAAACCTCCTCAAGCCAAGATAATACATCTTCTTCCTTTCAATCAAAACTTCAAATTTCACCTCCATCCTCAAATGAACCAACCTCTCCTCAACCTTTGAACCCTTTGCTTGAAAACATCTTGGATGTCCCTCCTAGACCTTTAAACCCTCAACCACTTCAAAGTCATCCTTCCTTGGATATCACACTTTCTTTGTCTCCAATTACTCCTCTTGATCACATTCATGACACTCCATCACCACCATCTTCACCACAACCTCAACCACCTATCATGGGTCATCCTCTTTTCTACAACTATCATGACTATCATGGATCAACTTGTATTTGTTGCTTCCACAACCGTAACCTCCATTTGAACCTTCGAGATGAAATGAACATTATGTTTGCTCATCTCGAGTATCTTCTAACCACCGCATTAACAAACCATTTTCCACCTCCACCATAGACCCTTTTCAAATGGCTTAATAATGGAAAATCCAAAGACATTTTGTTTAAAAAGTCATTCTCTATGAATCATGAATCATTTAAAACTTATGTAGTATTATGTCTCTTTATCTTGTAGTAGCTCTAGTTTTACTTTGCATCAATGTATTAGTTGGTTGTGCTAATGTATGAGTTTCTTGTTGGTGGAATGAAACTCTTCTTTTGTTAATTTAAATACGAGTAAATTACACCTTCGTCTCTGTGGTTTGGACCAAATCCCTGATTGAGTCCCTATCTTTTTTTTTTGCTTGATTGATCCTTATCTTGAAACCTTTGCACATCGTTCACCCCTATCTTCAAATTAGGTTAAGTGCCTTCGTTAACTGTCTCCCCAAGGGTATATTCATCCTTCCAAGTCTAACTTTTATTTTAATAACACAACCAGTGCATGTCTATTTACATTACATCCCTATTAACGTTTTTTGTTTCCACCAAGTTCTCTCAACTACCCCGTACCTAAACCTTTCATCTTCCTAGTAATCATAAACCCTAATCTGATCAAGTAAATGCAATGGTCGCTTTGATCTCAATGTGGTCTATGTGTTCTAGTCAAGAAGAGATTGATGTGTATGAAGCATATGGTACGAATTTTTTTTTGTTTGATGTTGTTTTTACAGCTACTCAAGAGGCTCTATTTTCTTTGAAGATTCACTATGCTGGTTGCTTCCCTGAATCACCTGGTATAAAGTATGTTAATGGTGACTTTGCTTTTTTTGATTGCATTGATATTGATGAGTTTTTCTGTGCACAAGGTTAATGAAATGGTTAAGAAAATTGGTTGTAGTGGAAGAAACATAATGTACTATAGTTTTCTTAAGCCTGATATGAACTTAGACACTGGATTATATGCGTTAGGTAATGACGATGATGTCAGGATAATGTCTGAGTACATTAGGCTTGGGTATAAAATGATTGAGGTATACATAGAACATGACAAGACCACTGTTTCCACTTACATAGAGGCTGCCTATAACACACCCTCAAAAAAGTGTATGATCATGGAGTATCCAGAAGGTAACAATGCACCACAAACTAAGCTTAAACCTAGAAGAGCAGTTTTAGGTAATTATGCTAAGAAATTATTGTTAGGTTGGAAAGAAAATGATGCAAATGAGATTTATGAAAGTAGTACAAGGCATGAAGATGGTGAGAGTAGTCAGTCTAAGACTACAACTAATACCACCCAAACAAAATTTGCTACGGACTTCTACACTACTGGTGATCCCTTAATGGGACAAGACTTTGTTCCATTCTTTGGGTTAGACAGTGCCCCTATAGATGCTACAAATACACCAACTACCAAAGCTGATTGTGTGGGTAAGGGCAAACGGATAGCTTTGGATGATGGCCAAGTATATGTTTCAGAATATGTTGACTGGAATGAAGCAGCAGAGAATGAAAACAGGGATAGGGATGGTAGTGATAGTGATAGTGATGGTTATAGTAGTGAAAGTGATGGGCTAGTGGATGAGGAAAATGAATTGGTTGATGTAGAGGTTGACATGGATGGTTTTGACAGAGCCAATGATAATACAATGGGGAATGAGGGTACAACTGAGTTTAATGCAAATGAGGACTTTGATATTGGGATTAAAGTGGTAGACAATGATGAGTTTGAAAGTGCTTCTGATGAAGAAGGGATAGACAGTATTAGGACTAGGAAACTCAAACAGCTTATGAAACAGAACCAGATTAATGAAGGTGGTCTTCATAAGGTCCATTTTTATGTTGGGTAAGAATTTCCAAGTTCTGCTGAGGTTAAAGAACTAGTGCACAAACATTCTATTAAGACTAGAAGAGAGCTGTTTTTGAAGAAGAATGATAAAGTCAGGCTTAGGGCTGAATGTAGGGGAACAATTCCTGTTTTTCATGCAAACTCTAAAGTTGGGTCAAGTCAAGTTGTTGGGCCTAGTCAAACTGTTGGGCCAAGTAAAGGAAGTCAGACTAAATGGACTAAGGGGAAAATTGCAACTAGTAAGGGGATAGAGAGTCCATTAAGTTAGTCAAAGTCAAAAAAGGTAGGTGGAAAACCTAACTTGAGAAAAGTAGCAAAAAATCAATGTCCTTGGGTTCTACATGTTTCCAAACTTCAATATTCAGAGACTTGGTAGGTGAAGACATTTGATGATACTCATAAATGTCTACAGTCTAGGAAGATAATATTTGACTTCTGAATTTTTATCACAAGACATTATGGATCAAATTGAAACAAACCCAGAAATACCCATCAAAGCAATCCAAGATCAGTTATAAAAAAAGTTTCAGTTAGAGGTGTCTAGAATGAAGGCCTTTAAGGCAAAATCTAAAGCCGTGGAACATGTAAGAGGATATTTCACACTTCAATATAAGCAGCTGAGGGATTATGTTATAGAGTTACAACAAAGCATACAAACACAACTGTTAGAATTGGGGTGGAAAGTAAAGCTGATCATACTAAGCCAACAAGAGTCTTTAAGAGGATCTATGTGTGTTTGGGAGCATCTAAAGAAGGGTTCAAAGCTTGTATGAGGCAATTTCTGAGCTTTGATGGTACATTCATGAGGGGTCCATTTCCTGGACAACTTTTGACAACAGTTGGAGTGGACCCTAACAATGGCATTTACCTCGGCTTATGGTGTTGTGGAAACAGAATCAAGGGAGTCTTGGACTTGGTTTTTGTCACATTTGAAAGAAGATTTGGACCTCCAAGATAACTCTAATTTTACCTTTATTAGTGACAGACAGAAGGCAAGTTTTCTTACTTATTTGCTTTTATACTTGTAATTATCAAACACAATACAACTTTTAATTTATTGTTTTTAAACAGGGTATCATACTAGCTATTGGTGATCTTTTTCCAGCAGCAGAACATAGATATTGCCTTAGGCATATTCATGAAAACATGAAGCTCGGGTGGAGAGGAACAACATATAAAGAGTTACTATAGAAGGCTGCTTCTGCACTCACAGTACCACATTTTGAATATAACATGGAGAAATTGAAGGCTTTCAACAAGGATTGCTATGATTGGCTAGCAAAGATACCACCAGTTCATTGGGCTAGGTCACACTTCTCAGGTAAAGCATATCACTTTATGATTTACATTTGTTTGCTAATTAGGATTGTTATGATTTACATATGTTTGCTAATTAGGATATGTTTAACAAGTAGGGCTAAAACTGATATGTTATTAAACAATATCTGTGAAGTGTTCAATGGAAAGTTGGTTGATGGTAGGGATAGGCCTATAATTAGCACCCTTAAGTATGCTAGAGAGTATTTGATGAAAAGGATAGTGACTGTTAAGCAGGTGATAGAAAGAAGTGATGGACCACTGACCCCTTCTGCTACTAGGTTGTTTGATGTGATCAAGGCTCAAGCTAGTGAGTGTAAGGCTGAGTATAATGGTGGTCATTTGTATAGGGTAACAGGACCATGGGGTGAGGTTTGTGTGGTTGATGTCCAGAACAGATCATGTACTTGTAGAAAATGGGAAATCACAGGATTTCCATGTAAGCATGCAGTAGCAAGTAACTGGAATATGGCTGCCAACAGGATGGAGGTGGGCTTGCCAGAAAGCTGGGTGCATCCTTGTTATAGGCTTGAAACCTGGAAACAAGTATACAGTCACCACATCAATCCTATTAGAGGCAAGATAATGTGGCCAAAATGTCCCATTCCAACTACTATCCTTCCACCAAATCAACATCCACAGGTTGGTAGGCCAACTAAGGCAAGAAAGAAGTCTGATGGTGAGGATATCAAAATGGTTAACAATGGCAAGCTTTCTAGGAAATCCAAGACTGTCACTTGTTTTTTGTGTAAATCAAAGGGACACAATAAGAGAAGCTGCAAAGGTGTTAGCTCTAATGCTGGAAACAAAAGTGGATAATCAACTACAGGGAATAAGAGGCCAAGGTCTGAGACAAGTAATGGAAATGCCCAGCCAGCTAAGAAGGGCAACACAAATGTTACAGTTGGTGTGCAAACAAGATCTAAGGCTGCTTCTCAAGGAAGTCAACTAACAACATCTGGAAGAAAGTCTGTGACCAAGGGAAAAAAGAAAGCTTAGTTTGCTATCTGTTTGTTTGTCATTTCAGATATTGTCTTTTTAGTTTTAATTTCATCTTTATGTTGTGTCTGTAAGTGTTGCAGTATGCAACCAAAAAACTATTGTCTGTCATTTGTCATGTTAAGGGTCTAAACTTTTGTCTATTGTTATGGATATTGTCAACTGACAACTTATGTATCTTTTGATGATATTTTTATGAATATTGTGAAGTGAATTTTCAGTTGACTTACTATTAGTATCTCTGTTATTAGTATGCACCTATTTTTGTTTAGAAATCCATGTGGAATGAGTATTCAGTTGCATATACCAGTTACACATTTTTAGTAAAAGTAGACAGTTGAAAAAATAGTCAACTTACAAAAACAACCCATTTTTAACAAAAAAACCAATTTTGGTATGACTACTGACTTCTAACCATTCCACCAATACTTTGAACCAGTAAAGAAAACAAAAAGACGATCAATTAAATTCATAAGACATCTAATTCATTCATTCATTCGTTAGAATTTTACAACTTCCAAAAACACAAAACATTGGTTGCTATTACATAACCATACATAAAACAACTACAACCAAACACCTAAATACTTAGGCAATTCTAGAAGACAATCTTCAACAAGGCATATAACAAAATAACAATCCAAGTCATCAGCAGATACTTCTTGAACATATCACGATCATTTTAAACTTGACTTAAATTTACTTGAAGGTTGTTGATGTTCCTTAAAAGACCAGGTATGATCATAGTTTACGCTGGCACATTGGGGGATCTACCCAATTAATAAACCTACCTCTGAGCCCTATAAAACAAAACAATCAAATAGTTAACCCTGATTAATTGATAATCATTAAACCCTAATCTAAAAATTTAGGGTTTCAAAAATTAAATACCAAATCAGGACAAGCATAAAAGCGACGTCCTGGATTTCTTGGCGTCCATGATGTACGAATGACAGCAAGTTTGGTACAATGGCAGAAAACCATGATTGATTCAAACGGGGGTGGATTAGAGAGTATGATAACTGTGTGTTTTTAAGTGTGTTTTTTGGGTTTATAAAAAACTATGACTAAAAAACATTAGAACACGTGGACTACTTTATAAATAAGGAAAAAATAAAAAATGAATTTTGTTATTAAAATAAAAGTTAGACTTGGAAGGACGAATATACCCTTGGGGATAGGACAGTTAACGGAGGCACTTAACCCAATTTGAAGGTAGGGGTGAACGATGTGCAAAGGTTTCAAGATAAGGATCAATCAAAAAAAAAGATAGAGACTCAATCAAGGATTTGGTCCAAACCATAGGGACGAACGGTGTAATTTACTCTTTTAATTATATATATCGTAATTTTTAATAATTTTTATTATATGTATTATCATGATGAGTTTTTGATGTCACACTACTTAATTCTTCCCATTCAATATGTACATCTTTTGTAAAAATAGCATCTATTATATATTAGTCTCATTTTCTCAAATAACCATATATAAAGTTAAGAAAATACAAACTCATAGTGATATGATGCCAAATAAGATGAAAATTACGTTGCCAAGAATTTTTATCTTGTACCAAAGCTTAAAAACTAAAACTTTAAAGTACAAGTATTACTTAAAACACACCTTTTTATTAAAACATTGCGGAAGCTTGATATTACAAGGGTGGTGGTAGTAGTAGTGATGGTGGTTTTTGATGATTATTCAACTAGATACATGTTCCTTTTATAGGCTAAACTTAAAGAGAATAAACTAAGAATATGCTTTTGGCATAAAGCATGCCTAAAGCATATTCTTTGGCATCTGGCATATTCTAGGGAATAAACCATGGCATATACCAAGGAATATTCTGGGCCATTATTAATTTTGATACATTGGCCGACAACGACTTTAACTTTAATAATTAGACATAAAGATGGCCATTATTTTTGAAATAATTCACATGCGGGCCCTTCGAGCATCTGGACAACAAGGAACGGGACGATTCAATTTTAACTCTTGCAGACAATAATCATCCCATCCCGGGTCCACAATTAAAATTGAATCGTCACTGCTTTCGTCATCTTCTAGAAATCTTTTCCCGTTGTAGCGGTACTTGCCATCGTCTTTGATTGCGTCATCTTCTGAGTGGTTAGATGTTATTGCGTCCCAATCTTTGTGCCAGGGCTTCTAGTTCGATGAGGATTCTTCTGGCTTCTTTGTTTTGAATTCAAACATCTTCTCTTTGGTCTGACCAGTGGTTGTCTTTGGTTGATTGTCCAAAGCATATTTGGGCTTTGCATTGTATGATTGCTTGTAGGTTTCGCATGGCTTTAACTGTTTCTTTTGCTGCTGAAAGTTTAAGGTCTTGGGCGACTGATCTCCATGCATAAGATTTATCCATTCTGATTGGGGTTTGATT
>BQNB010073149.1:8561-21061 GCA_026074375.1 Tanacetum coccineum
TTTAATTGAATAAATAAATGAACACGATCGCTTTACCGGATGAATTTTCCTGTTCATGTTCGTTTATTAAGAAATAAAGTTGTTCATGTTCGCTTATGTTCATTCATTAAGACACTAAAGGAACTAAATGAACGAACACAAATAGACTTAGAAAAGTAAACATAAAATTTACAGAAATAGACACAATATTGTGTTTTATAAGTATTGTTTTGTTTAAGTAAAGCAATTTTAAAACTATATAATAAAAAGATAAGATAAACGAACATAAAAAGATATATGATCATAAATGAACGAATAATAAGATGTTCACGAACATAAACGAACGAACAAGACTTTTGTTCATGTTCGTTTATTTAACTAAACTAAAGGAAAATGTTATTCATGTTCGTTCATTTAATAAATAAACGAACATAAACAAACATTTTACCAAATAATTCATGAAATGTTTACTGAACATTCAGTTCATTTACAGCCCTAAACATAACTATATTAATTTAAGAAATCGTCATTTACGTATTTTACGGAAAACAATTTTACCAATTGCGTATGATGATGCTTGTTTGTATTTGCGACAGTCCGAATATAATCAAATAACACGAGGCGAGATCCATATATAACACATAATATATAAAAAACAAATGGGTGAATCTTACTCATTCATTTTTTCACTAAACAAAAAAAACCTATTATTCATTTTTTTAAACAACATATCTTGCATACGGTAAATCGTCAAACTACAAAAAATACACCATCATTACAAGAATATTTTTATTTTTTAGTAGACGAACACTTTGATATATTTTCGACGATTTTTTAATATTGAAATTTCTGCCTTTTTTACAGCATAAATATAATAACTTTTATTATAATTTATTATTATTTACGTAGTAGTGAAAGGAAAATGAGCAACAAGCTGCGCCGCTAGCCCTTTTTATTGCAAAGCCAATTCTTTTGAAAATCACATTTGTGGATCTAGGTGTCATAACACTACTGTTCATAACTCGTTGGACTTCGTTGAGTAGCTCTACCGCCTCATGTTCAAGAAAATTAAATGTATCTGTAACATGTATCAAAACCACCTTCGAGGGGTCGGGGATTGTTAGGAATCAAGAAAAGACTCGGTCACTTCCAATGATATAGTCCTTAGCTCGTAGTATAAATGTTAAGTATTAAGTAAGCTAACTGGGTCAACCTATGGAACACCCATGGGTGACCGACCCATACATTATATAAATACTCTCTCCATGCCTTAGAGAGGGTGTTAGTTCATTTACATTTCACCTAATATATGCTCTTATTTCTTTCTCTCTCTCGAATGTATTCAACCACTTTCTCTCTAAAGATTACTTGTGTTTCATCTTATTTGTGTGATTTAGATATCTATCTTACAATTGGTATCAGTCGCCATGGGGTGATTTAGTGCGTTTGTGTACGATTTTTCTTGTCAAAAATTCGAATTTGGGGTGTTTTTAATCTTTATTACTCAAAATTTTAAAACCATAACTTTTTGATGTTAAAAACCTTAAAATTATGTTTTTATAATAGATGTAGCCTAGGGATACTTTGTTTTGGAAAAAGAATTAAGGAAAAACGTTCAAAATTGTGTTTTAAGTGATTTTTCGAATTTGGTTTCATGGGTTTCTTGACTGCGAAATAAGTTAGAGGAGCGAAATAACAGGTATTTTTTTTCCGCGAAATAACTCAAAGTGGGAGCAAAATAACAGGTACTATCCACGAAATAACTCAAAGTGGAAGTGAAATACAGGTTTTGATCCCGCGAAATAACTCAGTCATTTTCGCCAAATAACCTTTATTTTGATCAAGTGAAATACACGTTTTGATCCCGCAAAATAACTCAGTCATTTCCGCAAAATAACCCTTATTTTGAGCAAGAAATACAGGTTTTGATCCCGCAAAATAACACAGTCATTCCCACAAAATAGCCCTTATTTTGATCAAGCAAAATACAAGTTTAAATCCCGCGAAATAACTTTGTTTTCTAGTGAAATAGAGGTTGTAAAACCCTGCAAAATAACTTCATTTTTAGCGGTTTATCTGTCATTTCCCGCGAAATACAGGCACATTCAGAGTTCACTAAAATCCTGTGAAATAACCACTTATTTCGCGGTTTAAGCTTCTGATTTGTTGTTTATTTTTCCTCTTTGGGATTCAAGGACTTTCATTGTATTTTCGAGGACCTTTTAATACAAAAAGAGTAACTCATAATCACTTACAACAATAACATAACAACACAATAACCACTAATCACTGAAACGGCCTTTCATATATTTTCACACAACAACCATTTAAAGATGTTAACAATGGCAGAGAATGTTATAGCAGCAAGGGCTGATAACCATCCTCCTATGCTTGATAAGAGTCAGTATAATTCTCGGGCAAGTCCTATACTACTCTACATCAAAGGTAAGGAACATGGTATGCAACTTTATTACTCAGTCATCAATGGACCTTTCAAATATGGAACAGTTTTGATCCTCGAAACTCCAACTACACCCGCATACATCAAATTAAAACTTATGAAGATCTCACAGATACAGAATAGATCCGTAAAGCTTGTGACATAAGGGAAAATAACATTGTTCTTCAAGGCTTACCATAAGACATTTACAATCTGGTGAATCATCATACTAAAGCCAAGGAGATTTGGGACAGAGTCAAGTTACTTATTGAAGGTTCAGAACTCTCATTGCAGGAAAGAGAATCAAAGTTGTATGATGAGTTTGACACATTTACTTCAGTGCCAGGAGAGACAATTCACTCGTATTACTTGAGGTTGCATAGCTGATAAATAACATGCACACGATTGGAATGTCAATGCAACAACTCCAAGTTAATACAAAATTTGTCAATCATCTTCAGCCAGAATGGAGCAAGTTTGTGATGGATGTGAAGTTAACTAAAGACTTGCACAGCACCAACTTTGATCACTTGTATGCTTATTTGAGACATCATGAAGCTCATACAAATGAAGTACGTCTTATGAGGCAACGATATCCTGATCCTCTTGCCTTGGTAGCTAACACATATAACTCTTCTCCATCTTACACCAGCCAGACTCAGTATCATCAACAACTCTCACCAATTGCTCAACAATATTACTCACCTCCTGCACAACAACAATCAAATGATGTACCCATGGTTCAGCAACGATCTTACCAGGTACCGGTTGCTAAACATTCATCAGTGATTCATCATCAATCCTACACCTACTATTCATCAACAACTACAAGCATCATTTCCACAATTGGATTCAGGACTTGTTGTCCCATCATTTCTTCCTTCTTATGATCCGATTGCTAGTCTCAACAAGGCAATGGCTTTCATTAACACAACATTTACTTCCTGTTATCCACCAACCAACAACCAGCTTAGAGCCTCGTCTAACCCAAGAAATCAAGCAACTATCCAAGACGGTAGAGTTATAGTGCAGACGGTTCAGGGGAGACAGGCTTAGGGGTATGCATGCAGTGGTGCAAGGAGTAATGCTATAAGCACATGGGTTAACAGAAATGGAGGAACTAATACAACAAGTCAGGAAAAGGCTATTCGTTGCTAAAACTGTCAAGAGGAAGGCCACATGGTAAGACAGTGTACCAAACCTAAAAGGCCAAGGAATTCAGCATGGTTTAAAGAGAAGATGTTGCTTGCTGAGGCTTTAGAATCAGGGGTTGTATTGGATGAGGAATATATGGAATTTTTAGCAGATAATGGGGACACAATCACTATAGGCAAAGACTCTCAGGAAATTCCCACTCTATCTATTTTCTAAACTGATGATCTTGATGCTTTTGACTCTAACTGTGATGAAGCACCCTCACCTAATGTCGTTCTTATGGCTAAGCTTTATGCTTATGATTCAGACGTTTTCTCAGAGGTACCAACTCATGACACTTATCTAGATAATCATGCAATGAATGTATGTTTGATGCTATTCATGATTTCTGTGTTCTTGATTATCTAAATAATGTGATTGTGCGTGTTAAAACTAAATCTATTAAGAGCAATAAGATGAAATATCAAAAACCTACGGGTAAAGTCTTTACTAATGTTAGATATAGATGGATACCTACAGGATGGACCTTCACTATAGATGGAATAAAGTGCTCTTTAACTAGGATCACTTCCATTACATTAGTGCCTCCTAAGAAACCGATCTCAACAAAGATAGTTAAGAAAACTCCACCCAGTAGCAACAATTTAGGTAAACTCAAAGACATAACAAATGTAGGGTCGAGTAGCAAATCTAAGAGTGTAGAATCTAAGATTTCTAACAACTCAAAACCCAACAAAAATTGGAGATCCAATGTTTACACTTCTCCATCTTCTTCCCGTGTCCATTTCAAGTCATTTAAATCATCCTCTGGTACCCGGACTTGGGCTGCTCCAAGCACATGACCGGGTAGTGCTCTTACCACATCAACTTTGTTAGTAATTTTATGGGTACCGTTAGATTTGGGAATGATCATGTCACAACAATCATGGGCTATGGGGATTATTAGATAGGAAATGTCATGATTTCTCGGGTTTATTATGTGGAGGGATTAGGACACAACTTATTTTTAGTAGGCCAATTTTGTTATTCTGATCTCGAAGTAGCATTTCATAAACACACCTGTTTTGTTCGTGACTTGGAAGGTGTAGATCTACTCAAGGGATCAAGAGGCACAAATTTGTACACTATGTCACTTGAAGAATTGATGCAATCTTCTCCAATTTGTCTCTTATCTAAAGCTTCAAAGACCAAGTCTTGGTTATGGCATGGAAGGTTATCTCATTTGAACTTTGGCACTATTAATGATCTTACCAAACAAGGTCTTGTCAGAGGGCTTCCCAAATTGAAGTACCAGAAAGACCACTTGTGTTCTGCTTGTTCTTTAGGGAAAAGCAAGAAACACACCCCCAAACCCAAGAATGATGACTCCATCCAAGAAAAGCTATATTTGTTGCACATGGATTTGTGTGGTCCAATGAGAATCGAGAGTATCAATGGGAAGAATTACATTTTGGATATTGTTGATGACTACTCACGGTTTACTTGGGTGAAATTTCTACGATCAAAGGATGAAACTCCGGAGTTCGTGATCAAATTTCTGAAGAAGATTTAAGTTCATCTAAATGCAACAGTCTAAAACATTAAAACATATAATGGAATAGAGTTTGTGAATTAGAGGCTGACGGCCTATTATGAAGATGTCGGGATCTCACACCAAACTTTAACTACGAGCAATCTACAACAAAACAGCGTTGTCGAAAGACAGAACTAGACTTTAGTGGAAGTTGCACGTACAATGTTGATATATACTAAGGCTCTATTATTTCTGTGGGCGGAGGCAGCTGCGACATCTTGTTATACCCAAAACCGTTCTCTGATTCGTAAACGTCACAACAAAACACCATATGAACTCTTACATGATAAAAACCCGACTTAACGTATTTTCATGTCTTTTGTGCATTATGCTATCCAACCAATGACAGTGAAGATCTGGGTAAGCTGAAACCCAAAGCTGATATTGGAATTTTCATCTGATACGCTCTCATAAAGAAAGCTTACCGAATCTATAATAAGCGGGCCCGTTTGATCATGGAACTATCTATGTAGAATTTGATGAGCTGACAACAATGGCTTCTGAACAATTCAGTTCAGGACTCGAGCTTTAACTTATGACTCCTAGAACAATCATTTCAGGACTCGTGCAAACTCCTTCTTCCTCAACACCTTATGTTCTACCAACAAAGAAAGATTAGGGAATCCTGTTTCAAACCCTGTTCGATGAGTACATTAATCCTTCCTTAAGTGTTGTGTCTTGTAGGCTTTCTGCTGTTGCTCCACAAGCTATTAATATAACTGGTTTACCTTCCTCAACTTTCATTGATCAAGATGCACCAACTGCTAGTACTTCATCGACATCAACTGAAATACAATCCCCTATCATTTCTGATAGTGTTGAAGAATAGTTATAACCTGCAAAAATTGATAATGATCCATTCCAAGATATTCTCACTTTAGAACCAAGTTCTCAAGAATCATCATCAAATTTGCAATCAACCAACCACCAACCATTTGAACATCTAAGTAAATGGACAAAGAATCATCCATTGGCTAATGTGATCGGGAATCCTTCTCAACCAGTCTCAACACGAAAACAGCTACAAACCAATGCCATTTGGTGTTACTTTGATGCCTTCCTCACTTCAGTCAAACAAAAGAATTATAACTAAGCATTGCTTGAATATTCATAGATAAAAACGATGCAAGAAGAAGTTTATGAGTTTGAACATCTGCACGTTTGGGAGTTAGTACCACGTCTAGATTACGTCATGTTGATTAATCTGAAGTGGATCTTTAAGGTGAAGCGCGATGAATTTGGTGGGGTATTAAAAAAAAGGCTAGGTTGGTAGCTAAGGGATTTCGTTAAGAAAAAGGAATTGATTTTGAGGAATCATTCGCACTAGTTTCTAGAACTAAGGCCATCCGAATCTTCATTGCAAATACCGCCAATAAAAACATGACAATCTTCTAAAATGTCAAGAACGCATTCTTAAACGACGAGCTACGTGAAGAGGTCTACGTTAGTCAACTAGAGGGCTTTGTAGATCAAGACAATCCTACTCACGTGTATAGGCTGAAGAAAGCACTCTATGGCTTAAAGAAGGCTCCACGTGCTTGGTATGATATATTGTCGAATTTTATACTATCTCAAGATTTTTCCAAAGGTGCTGTCGACCCCACATTATGCACAAGGAAAGAAGGCAAAGACATCCTACTGGTACAGATTTACGTAGATGACATTATTTTTGCCTCTACTGATCCTGCTCTTTATGATGTATTTGCTAATATAACGATTTCTAAATTTAAGATGTTAATGATGGGCAAAATGTCTTTCTTTCTTGGATTACAAATTTCTTAAAGTCCCAGAGGCATCTTTATTAACCAATCAAAATATGCTCTAGAAATAATAAAGAAATATGGTATGGAATCTAGAGACTCGGTTGACACCCCTATGGTAGACCGAACCAAACTGGATGAAGATCTACAAGGGAAAACAATTGATCCTACACATTACCATGGCATGATCGGCTCCCTTATGTATCTTACATCTAGTAGACCTAATCTTGTATTTACAGTATGCATGTATGCCCGATATCAGGCAAGGCCTACCGTAAAGCACTTACATGTAGTTAAACGGGTCTTTTGATACCTGAAAGGAACCACGAATATGGGTCTTTGGTACTCGAAAGATACCAGAATTGCTCTAACAGCTTATGCAGATGCTGATCACGCCGGGTGTCAAGACACTAAAAGAAGTACACCTGGAAATGCACAGTTTTTGGGTGACATACTAGTGAGTTGGTCTTCAAAAAATCAAAAGAGCACTGCTATCTCTAGTACAGAGGCAGAATACATTGCCTTATTTGGATGTTATGCTTAAATTCTATGGATGAGATCACAACTGACAGACTATGGATTTGCATTCAACAAAATCCCTTTATACTGTGATAACAAGAGTGTTATTGCTCTATGCTGTTACAACGTCCACCACTCAAGATCCAAGCACATAGATGTCAGATATCACTTTATCAAAGAGCAAGTAGAAAATGGTGTGGTTGAGCTCTACTTCGTCTGGACAGAATATCAGCTGGCAGACATCTTCACCAAAGCGTTGGCAAGGGAAAGATTTGAATTCCTAATTAGCCGGCTTGGAATGAAAAGTATGTCTCAAGAAACGCTTAAAAGTCTGGCAGAAGAAGAGGAAGAGTTGTGGTGGACACTCTTCATGTATCCTATGTATATTATTAAACATATAAAACCCAAAAATATTTTTCATTTATTAGGTTTAGAATTTATTACAAAAAGAAAATACAAAAATATAAAACCAGAAAAAGCAAATAGAAAATTAAAAAAATCAGAAAATCCAAAAATATTTTTTATGACATGTCTTCTGGATCGATAATATTTACGGCTTTAGAAATGTCATTTAATAATGACACAAAGCTGTAAATAAATTTTGAGCAGAAGTTCTAACTGTTTTCAAAACATGTCATTGGTTTGCAGTTATTTCAGACTGCAACCCGGTTTTCATCTTAAAGGCAAGTATATCGCCAAAAAGATAACTTGACCTCTCAACGAGAATTCAGTTTCTAGGGCATGATCTACTTCATGATCATGTAAAAGCTTGTGTATACTTTGCTACACAACTCGGGCTTTCTTAAAATAGTGTACGTGTCAGTGCATATATTTTTAAAATAAGAGAAATTTTATTTTTGTTGGTGTTGTCTTTAAAAAATAATCAGTGTTTTCAGTAATCACTAAAAGATTTAAAAGATAATTCGACCACTCAAACCAAGAATACATCTCTTTAAAAATAAAACGGATATGTGTTTGAGGGGGAGAAAATGCTCACAAATAATCTTTTAAAACTATCTTTCAAAATAAATTAAGGATCAATTAGGAAAAGTTTTTTTAACAATGACGGATCATTATTTAAAGAGGAGTTGGTTTATTTTAAATCAAAAGGTCTTTAGATGTCATGTTCTGAAATCTTTAGGGACTAGAATGCAAAATAAGAGCTTATGTCATTAAGTTAGCAACTAGAAGGACTTAAGTTGACATTTATCAAAGTATTATAAGCCATAGGAAAAGTCTAAATGGTAATATGTGTGTAGTATATAAAATGTGCAATATGTGTTGTATATATGTGTGTTGTATATAAATTGGATTGAATCATTCTTAGCAAAATCATGAAACAAGAAAACCAACAAAAGATTGATCCATTAAAGAAGCAAAAGGAATCCACTTATCAACTATATTTGGATATCTTCAAGCAATACTCGTTCTATAATGCCTTCCTCATGACAGCCGATGTTCCTCAGATATATATATGCAGCAGTTTGGTACACCATTACCAAGGACCAAGTGACTTAGACTTACAAATTACAACTTGCCAATCAATATTTTAAATTTGGGCCTGAGTTATTTTGTGAGATACTTCAAATTACTCTAAGAGTTCCCAATAAGGAGTTTGCTGAACTACCTTCTCACAATGAACTACTCTCATTTTTCAAGTAACTGGGTTACAAGGAGCCGTTGGAACTAGTCTCTGAAATGCACATTAATCAAATGTATCAGCCCTGGAGAAGGTGTTCATTAGGGCTGAGGTTTGTGTTAATCATGTGTGCACAAGTTTACTTATATACCTTAGGTTCACTATCTATCATCCTTGAACATCTTTATATTTTGCTTTGAAAGTTCTTGACCGCGAAATAGAAGGAAAAGGAGTTGTGTGGATGCGTTTTTGACTGAGTGTCATACATGGAGTTTGTTTGAAGGTTTATAGGCCTATTATGATCTTTGTTGCACTGCTAGTAGCTTAACTCAAGTGATTCTGATTGCTTTATGCTTGAAAACATAAATAGAAGCCTAAAAATGTAATAGAATAGTGTTTGATATGCTTGGTAAAGGTTCTAGTCTTGATTGTTGTTGTTTAAAATGATTTCATATGTGATTAAAATGTGATATGGGTTTGTGTTTAAGTGTGGTTATACCTACGAAATAAGTGCATGTATTCCAGCAAAATACTAGTGTTCTTGAAGTGAAATACTATTGGGGAAAATTACACAAATGGATGGGAAATTTCAGTCAAAGAAGCAGATATTAATAAACAGGTTTATACAATGCGAAAATAACACAGTTTCAATACAAGTGATATTAAAACTAGGGTTTCAAACAAGCAAAATAAACAGGGTTGTCAATGAAAGCGATACATACCCCACCACCAGGTTTTTTAACAAGAGGAAATATCATGATCGCATATAATAGAGCGAAATAACAGGATAAAACAAGCAAAATACCAGGTTTCAAAACAAGCAAAATAACCAGGTTTTTAGTAAGTGAAATACCCAGGTTTTTAACAAGCAAAATACAAGGTCCAAATTTGACAGTTTGACTATTTGAGTATTTTGTTTGGCTGTTTAACCATCTTGTTGACCTGTTGACCATTCAATTGACCTTTTGAACACTATCTGTTCGACATGTTGTACTCAATCAGTTGTGTTTTTTTTTTTTTGTTTTTGTGTTTTGTTTTTTTGTTCTTGTTCTTGGAGGGTCTTTGGGATGTTTGAATTAATTTGACAGTTTTTTTTTTTTTTTTTTTTTTTTTTTTTTTAGTTGGTTTGTTTTTTTTTTTTTTTTTTTTTTTTTTTTTTTTTTTTATTTTTTTGTTTTTTTTTTCTGTGTATTTTTGTTTTGTTTGTTTTTTGGTTTTTTTTTTTTTATCCTTACTAACGCATTTTGTTTGTTTTTTTTGTTTTTTGTTTTTATTTTTTTGTTATTGTGTTTTGTTTTTCTCTTCTGTTTTTTTTTTGTTTTTTTTGTTTTTTTTTTGTTTGGTGGTTTTTTTGATGTCCGCTTGGTTTTTTTTTTTTCGTTCTGAATTTTTTTTTTGCTTTTTTTTTTCGTTTTTTGTTCTTTTTTTGTGCTTTTTGTTTTTTGGTTTTTTAATCTTTTTTTTTTTAGTTTTTTTTTGTTTTTTGTTTTTTTTTTTATTGTTTTTTTTTGGTTTTGTTTTTTGATTTGTTTTTTTTCGCTTGTATTTTTTTTTTTTTTTGATTGTTAGTTTTTATTTTTTTTTATAGATTTTTTTTTTTTTTTGTTGTTCGCTGTTTTTGTTTTTTTTTCTGCTCTGTTTATTTTTTTTTTTATTTAGTTTTCGCGCTTTTTTACTTTACAGTTTTTTTGGTTTTTTTTTTTTTTTTTTAAGTTGTTTTTTAAAATTAAAGTTTATTTAATTTAAAATAGTAAAATAAAAAGAAAAAATAAAAAAAAAAAAAAAAAAAAAAAAAAAAAAAACCCTCAACTATTTGTTGTGTGTGAAATTACCTCACTCGCTTGAAAAGACTCTATCAGTATTATATCTCAAATAATTTGTGTGTGTAACCTTTTTATTAATATTATAATATTGATGTCTTTTTGAGAATATATATATCGTGGTTTGCCTTTTCACTTTCAGACAAGAAACAACAATTTTTGTTAAATTTATTATTGCTTTCAATGGACGTGTTATGTTGAGAGAAATTTTATTTTCTTAGTGTTTTCTCTGCGCTCGCTCGTCTTATTTATAGTTTATGTATTTGTTGGTATTCCCCCCCCCCCCCCCCTTTTCCCCCTCCCCCCCCCCCTCTCAAGTTTTTTATGTAGTATCGCTCTTGTGGGTGTGGGTTAGCTCGAGTTGTGTTGTGTGTTCGATATTGTTGTCTTTTTTTTGATATGGAGTGTTTGTGCTTTTGTTCTAGAAGTTAGTTGGCGTGCGTATCTTTGTTGGTTGAGTGAGGGGAAGTTAGGTGGGGATTTGCTTCGCGGTCGTTCGGGGAGAGGGTTTAAGTGTGATGTCCGAGGGTGGTGTTGTGTTTGGGTGTGTGTGGGGTTGTTTTTTTGGTTTCTATATTGTCTTTTTGTTGGTGAGATCCTGTATGTTATTGGTGGCTGGTGGTGGTGTGGCGCGCGCGCAATGGTGCGCTACCATATTACGCACGTTGTTGTCTAGAGATTTTATTTCTCGTTTATGTCCTGCGGGGCGCTTGAGTGTGGTCGCTGTTTTGTGTTCGTGTGGCCGCGCTGGTGGTGGGGTGTCCTTTGGTTGTATTCGCGAGGATGGTTGTGGACGCGCGCGCGTTGAGAGCGCGACGCGCATGGTTGTGTTGTGGGTTCTCACGCAGTAGATTGTCTGTTTCACGCGCGACAGATTTCTTTTTGTTTAGTGTGTAGTTGGGAGGGGGGTGTGGGTGTATATTTGATTTTGTGTGGAATGGAGATAGGTGTGTTTGGGGTGGAGGGTGTAGACACGCGGTTGTTGTGTAGGGGCGAGGGGGTGTGTAGGGTTGGGTGGGTGGGGGGGGGGGAGGGGGGTGTGGGGGGGGGGGCGTGGGGGGGTGGGGTGTGGGGGGGGGGTGGGGGGGGGGGGCGGGGGGAGGGGTGGGGGGGGGGTGGGGGGGCGGTGGGGGGGGGGGGGGGGGCGGGATCTGCGGGCGGTGTGCGGGGGGGGCGGGGAGGGGGGGGGGGGGGTGGGGGGGGGGGGGGGGGAGGGGGAGGGGGGGGGGGGGGGGGGGGGGGGTGGGGTGGGGGGGGGTGGGGGGGGGGTGGGGGGGGTTGGGGGGGGGGGGGGGGGGTAGTCGGGGTGGGTGGGGGGCGGGGGGGTGGGGGGGGGGGGGTGGTGGGGGCGTGGGGGGGGGGGGGGGGGGGTACGGGGGGTGGGGGGCGGGGGGGGGGGGGGGGGGGGGGGGTAGAGGGGGGGGGGTGGGGGAGGGGTGGGGGGGGGGAGGGGGGGGGGGGGGGGGGGGGGGGGGGGGGGGGGGGGGGTGAGGGGGGGGGGGGGGGGGGGGGGGTGTGGTCGGGGGCGGGGGTGGGGGGGGGAGGGGGGGGGGGCTAGGGAGGGTGGGGGGTGGGGGAGGGGGGGGCGGGCGGGGGGGGGGGGGGGGGGGGGGGG
>BQNB010073149.1:23561-28217 GCA_026074375.1 Tanacetum coccineum
TCTGTGTTGTTTTTTTTTTTGTTTTTGTTTTTTTTTTTTTTTTTTTTTTGTTTTTTTCTGTTTTTGTTTTGTTTTGTCTTTTTTTTTTGTCTGTTTTTTTTTTTTTTGTTTTCATTTTTTTATTGTTGGGTTGTTGTTTATTTTTTTTTTTTTTTTTTTTTTGTTTTTTTTTTTTTTTGTGGTTTGTTTTTTGTTAGTTTGTTTTCTTTTTTTTTTTTTTTTTTGTCTTTTTTTTTATTTTTTTTTTTTCTTTTTTTGTTTTTTTTTTTTTTTTTTTATTATTGTTTTGTTTTTTTATTTTTTTTTTTTTTTTTTTTTTTTTTTTTGTTTTTTTTTCTTTGGTTTTTTTTTTTTTTTTTTTTGTTCGTTTTTTGTTATTTTATTTGTATTTTTTTTTTGTTTTTTTTTTATCTTTTTTTGATTTTTTTCTTTGTTTTTTTTTTTCTTTTTTTTTTTTTTTTTTTTTTTTTTTTGTTTTTGTTTTTTTGTTTTTTTTTTTTGTGTTTTGTTTTTGTTTTTAGTTTGTTTTTCTTTTTTTAGTTTCTTTTTTTTTTTTAGTTGTTTTTTTTTCTTTTTTTGTTTATTTTTTTCTTTGTTTTTTTTTTGGTTGTTGTTTTTTTTTTTTTTTTTTTTTTTTTGTTTTATTTTGTTTTTTTTTTTTTCTTGTTTTTTTTTTAGTTTTTTTATTTTGTTTTTTTTGTTGTATTTTTTTTAGTTTCCTTTTTTTTATTTTTTTTTCGTTTTTTATTTTGTTTGTTTTTTTTTAGCGGTGTTTTTTTTTGTTTTTGTTTTCTTTTGGTTTAGTTTTTTTTTTTTGACTTTTTGTTTTTTGTTTTTTTTTTTTTGTTTTTTTTTTTTTCTTTTTTTTTTTTTTTGTTTTTTTTTTTTTTTTTTTTAGTCATTTTTTTTTTTGTTTGTGTGTTTTTTTTTTTTGACCTGTTGACCATCTAGTTGACTTGTTTACCACTAGTTGACCAGTTGACCAAAAGTTAACTTTCTTGAGTTGAATCTAAAACGGGTTTAATCACTTGAAACATAACAAATAATCCATCAAATATAACACATCAAAAGGGAATAATCAATCTAAAAATGTACAATATGTATGTTGTATATAAATTGGATTAAAACATTCTTAGCAGAATCATAGAACAAGAAAACCAACAATAGATTGCTATGGATGAATCTCTGGTTCCAATTGATGACCAAGTGAAAATCAGTGAAAGCAACATGAGGATTGATCCATTGAAGAAGCAAAAGGAATCAACTTATTAGCTAACTTTGGATATCTTTAAGCAATACTCGTTCTACAATGCCTTTCTCATGACAGCTGATGTTCCTCAGATATATATGCAGCAGTTTTGGTACAATATTACCAAGGACCAAGTGACTCGGAATTACAAATTCCAACTTGCCAATCAACACTTTGAAGTTATTTTGTGAGATACTTCAAATTACTCTAAGAGTTCCCAATAAGGAGTTTGCTGAACTACCTTCTCACAATGAACTACTCTCATTTTTCAAGTAACTGGGTTACAAGGAGCCGTTGGAACTAGTCTCAAAAATGCACATTGATCAAATGTATCAGCCCTGGAGAACCTTTCTGAGCATAATCAATCGGTGTCTATCTGGGAAGTCTTCAGGTAATGATAAAGCTTGACAATCAAGAGTTTAGATTTGGTGGGGGCATGTTCTACAAGAAGAATGTTGACTATGTTGAGTTAATATGGGAAGATTTCTAGTACCAGATTGATAGTAGACATCCCAATGCCAAAAGAAAAGAACAGATTCCTTATCCCAGATATACCAAAGTCATCATCAAACACTTCCTTACAAAACACAACACTTTACCTAAAAGACAAACCTCGTTCATTCACACTATCAAGAATGACAAAGTTCTAGGAAAGATGAAGTTTGTGAGCAAGGGAGTAGAGCACCAGAAGTATGGAATGTCTATTCCATACACCATGATGAATGATGAAATCAGGGAATCTGCTCACTATATGACTTACTTGGCTGCGTCAACCAACTCTGAGGTAACTGCACCTAAAGTAAGATAGAGTAAAGGAAAAGGGCTGATGGGAAAGAAAAAGCATGAGGAAGTTGTACAAAAAGAGAAGAAAAAGAAGGCTCCAGTAAAGAAGAAGACGGTTGCTCCAAGAAAGAAAAGTTCCTTAACTGCTGATGATAATATTTCTCAAAGGTCCTGATGAACCTAAAAAGTTAGCTAAATTAATCAGCCTTATAGAGGCAGAACATCAAGAAGAGGAACACCGTCTACATGACACACATGAACATCTTGTCACTGAAAGAGAGTCAGACTCTGAAGAAGAGACAGATGAAGAAGTAGTACAACCATTGGTTTGAATATCAACTAGTGTAGTCATTGGTAGAGAAATTCCAAAGGAATTAGCTGAAGATGCTTTGGATCACTCCAAGAAGAACAAAGGCAATAAAGTTTTATCTAAAGCTGCACAATATATGTCAGATATAAAGACTGCATCCAAAGCTAGCAAGCTTGTCTACCAAAGTCAACAATAGTCCATAGGCTCAAGTGAAGGAGCTGGTACTACACCAGAGGTCCCCAATGAGCCAAAGGATATTTATGAGCCAAAGAAAAAGTTAATGAGGAAATGAAAGATGTAGAGAATGATAAAAGTAAGAAAGCTGAAGAATAACATGCTGATGAAGAAGAGAAGGCAGATGATGAACAAGCTGGAACTAACTAAGCTGCAGATGAAGTACCAGTAGTTAATCAAGCTAGATCTGAACAAGCTGGAGATGCACAAGCTAATGTTGTTATACCTGAGCCACCAGTACCAAATCTTAGCTCAAGTTTAACTATGTCATCTACTGGGTACGGTAATCAGTTTCTTAATGTTTCTTCTGATACCTCACTTGCTGGCATTTTGAAAGACACAACAGAACCTGAGATACAATCAATGGTGGATGTTCACATTCGTCAAGAGGACTTTGTTGTCCAAAGACCTCCACTCATTGATACTGTTATCTCAGTAATCCCTAACAAGACAACAACGACACCAACACCAATTCCACCAACAACAGAAGCTCAAGTTACTTTTGTATCTGAACCTGATCTGTCACTAACAGTTTTGCAACGACTTATAGAACTTGAAAAGAAAGTTGAAGCATTGTTAAAGATCGATCACTCTGAAGTAAATGAAGAATCTATTCAAGCTAACATGTTTAATGAAGTTAAGAATCAAGTGCCAAAGCTATTGCCAAAAGCAGTTTCTGATTATGTCCAGCCAAGACTGGAAAGCACCGTTCTTAAAGTGCTCTAAAAGAATCCAGTTAATCTCTTCAAGTCCTCCTCCTCCTCAACTTCTTTAGACTCATTCACCAAATATGAGTTAAAGAACATGATTTATGATAATATGAAGAAGAGTATATCCTTTCATACACATGAGAAGCATCTTGAATTATACAACGCCTTGATTGGTTCAATTAACCTTGATGAAGATAAAGATCCTCCTGCAAATTTTGAAAACAAAAGGAAGAGAAGAAAGAGAAAGGATTCTGAGCCACCCAAAGAAAAGGAACTGTCTGGCTCCTCTCCAAAAGGTAAAACTAAAACCAAGCCATCATCAATAGATAAGTCTGTGAATGCAAAGGAAATAGTTCATGATGTTGCTATGGAATCTGACCAACCAATAGGTGTTGAAGAGGATGTGGGAAATGTTGCTGATGAAAAACCACAAGATGATGCTGTTTCCAAGAAAGATCAACCAAATTGGTTTAAACAGGATCCTAGACTAGAAACTCTAGATCCAGAATGGTATAAGGAACTGAATGTAGATGATGCTCCTGAACAGTCCTGGTTTGATGAATTAGTAAATGCAGAGAAAACCCCAGCCTCCTTTGATGATCTGATGGGGTCTACAATTGACTTTACTAAGTTTGTCATGAATCATCTCCAGAAGGAAAAAATTACTAAAGCAAACTTAGAAGGTCCAACATTCAAGTCGCTCAAAGGAACCTGCAGAAACTACATTGAACTGGAGTATAATCTGGAATAGTGTTACTTAACTCTGACAGATAGGCTTGATTGGAATAATCTAAAAGGAGACAAATATCCATTTGATTTGAGCAAGCCTCTACCTCTGTAAGAGTCTCAAAGACGACTTATCATTCCTGTATGATTTCTTCTTTAATAATGATCTTGAATATTTGAAGACAAGAAACAAGGAAAGGAAGTATTCTGCATCAGTACAAAGATAAAAGTTGCAAGGTATGACTTAAAAGGCATTGAAGATATGATTCCAAGTTTATGGAGCACGATTGAAGAGGCTTATGACAAGAATTCTGAATTGGGAATATATCACTGGGGACCCAAACGTCAGCTATTCTACAGATCACAAACCAAGGTCACATCACGTCATGAAGTCTACTCAAGGATGAAGAATCTTAGCGTGGTCAAATTAACAGTTGACAAACAGTTCGGGTATGGCTATTTGAAGGAGATAGTGGTAAGAAGAGCAGATCAGAATTTGTACACATTCAAAGAAGGTGATTTCCCAAGACTACATCTAAATGAGATCAAAGATATGCTTATACTCTATGTTCAAAACAAGCTTTAAAACCTTCTCAGTGATGAAATTGTTGATTTAGTAATTGCTCTACGAATGTTCACTCAGA
>BQNB010073150.1:0-29675 GCA_026074375.1 Tanacetum coccineum
TGTTTGGTACGAGAGTGAAGAACGTGGTTTTTACTTAGGTCTATTGCTCCTTTATTGTCACAAAGAACGGGTATGTCATTTAATTTAATATCATAGTCTACTAGAGCTTGTTTCATCCATAAAGCTTGTTGGCAAGCTTTACCGGCCGAAACATATTTGGCTTTGGTGGTTGAGATGGCTAGGGCGGTTTGTTTCTTGGAGAACCATGATGTGAGACAACAACCCATGAATGTACATACACCACTAGTGCTTTTACGATCGACATAGTCTCCCGCGTGGTCAGAATCAGTGTAGACAATGGTTTCTAAACCGGTTCCTTTGGGATACCATAAGCCTAGATGGGACGTACCTTTGATGTATCTAAAGATTCTTTTTACAGCTTCTAGGTGGGAAGATTTAGGTGCTTCTTGAAATCTGGCACAAAGACTAACGCTAAACATGATGTTCGGGCGACTGGCCGTTAAATAAAGTAAACTGCCAATCATGCCACGATATTTAGTGTCGTCGATGGGTTCCCCGTCTTCATCACGAGTGAGCTTGGTTTCGGATGACATAGGAGTTTTGATCGGTTTGGAGTCTTCAAGGCCGAATTTTTTTAGCATTTCTTTGACGTATTTAGATTGGTTGAAAAAGATTCCATCTTCTAGTTGTTTGATTTGTAAACCAAGGAAGAAATTCAATTCACCCATCATGCTCATTTCAAACTCATCGTGCATGATTTTTGAGAAATCATCGCAAAGCTCTTGATAAGTTGATCCGAAGATGATGTCGTCCACATAGATTTGAACGATGATGATATGTGAGTTTCTTTTCTTAGTAAATAAAGTGTTATCTACTAATCCCATGGTATACTCATGATCAATGAGAAAGGCCTTAAGTCTATCATACCAAGCTTTGGGTGCTTGTTTGAGACCGTATAGGGCCTTTTTGAGTTTGAAAACATGGTTGGGTTTTTCGGAATCTATGAATCCGTTTATGCCCAAAATAGGTACTTAATCGTTCCTTTTCAGGTATTTCTCATTTGGAAGGCATTTGGATGAATTACACGTGACTTGGGCTCATTTGGAGAAGAAACGGACAAGACTACGGACCTACACCAACATTGCTCAAGAATTTCTCTACAGTGGCTGGAGACGGCGTCACAGATACAACGTGACGCCGTCACAACGAAGACCAAGACGGCGTCACAAGATTCCATGACGGCGTCAGAGCATACGACCCAGCCCATTATCTAGAATATTCTATTCATGACGGCGTCACGATTAAAACGCGACGCCGTCACAACGATTTTCCTATATATACAAACCCGAATTTAGGGTTTTAAGTGTGTAACTTTAGAATAAAAAGAGGGTACGAACCCTAGTTCGTTTAGCAGCTGTTAGGGACGAATTTAGGGCCTAAAACCCTATTGTACTTCCTCCAACTCATGTTTTAATCAAGTAAGGTTTATTTAATCATTCAATATGTCTATGTGTTGTTTGATTCATCTATGTTCTTGCTTTGTCTATAACATGCTTGGCTAAACCTCCTATTGTGTTTATTTATGATTGTATGAAACCTAGAATGTAGATCTTAGTGGTGTTGCTTCTTGTGATGGATGTGCACGTTAGGCCTTAGAAAACCAGCTTTTGTCTGTATCGCTGTTGATATGTCTAGGAAAACGTGATTGTGTAGAAAGGATACCATCGGGTAACAGTCTTCATACTACCTTGCCCCCTAATATGGTTGATCCACTTTTAATATATTTCACATGCACTTAGTGTACCCCTAGGGGCCTTGTAATAGTCTTCATACTACCTTACTTGTGCGTTGCTCTAGCGGAATACTAAGTAGACGGCGGGTTCGTGTAATTCGTTCATGACTTAGGAAATAATTACATAGATCATCACAAGTGTGACAAGGCAACAACACTAGGAGAAGCAATCTAGGGAGTAATACATGATTAAACCGACACAGTCTTTTATCTTATTGTTATCACCAGTAGCATAGATTATCATTTAGTTTAATAGCTAAAACCAACCAACCTCTCCAATTATATGATTTACTTGCTTTCCATAAAACATAGAAATACAAAAATAATCTTCCTTCAACCCTTAGAATTCTGTTAGACCGTGATCAAGCCTTCCCAACCTATTCATTGAGCGAACGATAACAACCTCCGAGTCTTGCCTATACTACTACTACAACGATTAGGTGCTTTGCCTAGGGAGTTGTAAAACTTCTTGTTTAAGTCTAACGGCGACCGCATCAACCATAAAGAGCCTTTTTAAGTTTAAAGACATGGTTGGGTTTTTCAAAGTCGACAAAGCCGGAAGGTTGAGCAACATAGACTTCTTCATTTATAAAACCGTTTAGGAAATCACTTTTGATGTCCATTTGAAAAAGTTTGAAGTCATGTGCACAAGCATAAGCAAGAAGGATTCTTATAGATTCTAATCTTGCTACGGGAGCATAGGTTTCATCAGAATCTATTCCTTCTTATTGGTTGTATCCTTGTGCAACAAGTCTAGCTTTGTTTCCAGATACGACACCATTTTCATCCAATTTATTTTTAAAGACCCATTTAGTACCTATTATGATTTGGTTATCAGGTGGAGGGACAAGACTCCAAACATCGTTTGTTTTGAATTGGTTTAATTCTTCTTGCATAGCCATAGTCCAACTTTCGTCTTGTATGGCTTCTTTGACATTTTAGGTTATAAAGACAACAACAAGAATAGCAATAGATACGAAAAAAAACAAAATAAGTTACTTCGACTTTGGACTTGAGATCTATTGAATATTAAGATCTTGATTGATGACTAGTGTGTGTAAATGAAAGTGTAATAGTGTGTGTGTTTAGAGAGAGAATTTCTTAACTTGCCTTTTGATTAAATGAAGTTGTTACACATAACCATGGCATAAATACCTATTTATACCCATTGGTTAACTATCTTTATTAAACTTTCCTAACTTAACATATTTAGTCCCTGCGCTTTATAACAGTGCTACAAGTAGATTATTTCTTTATTTCTAACATTCTCCCCCTAAATGATCTACTTGGGAACTATTCTTATTATGTTTTTGATGACGACTTCTTCCTTATGCTTTGAACACTTTATTCTGAAGTAGTTTGTCATTTTCTTTTTCTTTGAAGCTTAAAAGCGCTGAGAATTCTTTATGAAGTTGAGGACGACCTTGTAGCAAATCTCTCCCAATATAATTTTCTTCCCTTATATAATAAGATAGATCTCTTTATCTCTGAAGGTATTAACTCCACTCTCGAACTCAAATCAACATTCTCAAAAGCTATCTTGATCTTCTTTTACAATTTGATTCTTTAATAGCTTGTATGAAATCTTTATCTTTGAACTTGATCTTGAAAATAGATTTCACTCACATAATGTTGCTGATGAAAGATCTTGAACACGATGATTTACTGATTGAGCATTGATTTGTAGATGACATTGAAAACTTGTCTTTGTATTCTTGATTTCTTCATTACCCTTTTAGCGACCCACTCTCAATCACAATATCATCTCTTTTAATATTGGAATAGTGATCTCTTGGTGCGTAGACTTTTTCTTAAATGACTTGTTGTTAAAGATGATGATGATATTGTTAAAGTAATCTCATGCAAATGTTGAACCGGCTATCTTGATTGATCTTTAAGCTTGATGAAGCACTACAACTTATTCTTAAACATTGATGATTAACTGAAACATATCAATAAGAAAAGAAAATAACAAAATATCTCTCATTCTGTTTTGTCTTTCTCTCTTTTCTTTCAATCCTCACCAATAATATATACATTTTCTCATTCTGTTTTTGCTTTTTCTCATTTCTTTTAATCATCACCAATCATGAAGATAAAACATATCTTCTCGATCAAACTACTAGTTAGAGATACAGACACAAGAGTAATTGTCTGCTGGATGATACCTATCCAATTTCGTTTTGCCCATTGTCTTGATTTGTCCCATAATTTCTTGCTTAAATCTTCTCCCTTTTCATATACTTGAATTTTTCTCTTAAGTTTCAAGCTTATATCTTCTCCCCCTCATGATGATTATGATCCATCATGAACATCATGATCATATAAGCTTCCAAAATAAGCTCCGAGTGAAGAATATCCTTTGAAGTCCATGAAATTGAAATCGAAATCATTTCTTTTCTCTCTAAGAATCAAACATTCTCCTTTATAAAAACTATCCCAAAATAAACCCATAAGCTCCCTTAAAAACCATCAAATTTGGTTGCCTTCTTCCCGTGAAGGTTCAAGATAACTTTTGACTTTAAAAGATTCATCGCGCTCAGCTCGGGCTTGCTTGTGTCCTAAGGTATAAATGTTTTTGTTGTATGATTGTATGTTGTAGAACGATGGATGGAGAGATTATCAGAGTAATAACCATTTTCCATCTAACATGAATTTCTACTTCACAAGATCATGCTATTGACATTTCTGGATGAAATATTTATAAAATATGATCAAATCAATTTCTCGATGATAAGGATGCGAATATGATCATAAAATCCGAAATAAGGCATTGATCTCATGAACTTAGAGTTGTGTACCCTTAGAAACACGTAACCACTAGATCATGATTACTAGTTAACACCTTATTTAAATGATTAAGCCATCATTTTCCATTGAAGTGGACCTACGTTCTGTTGGCATGATGTTAGCACTGGTAGGATTTCCATTCGATCATTGTGAATACTATTTCATAGTATCACTCCAGAATGTTTTGGCAATGTCACATAGACATGCAATGTCACAAAGACATATATCATTGTACCTTTGTATCATTGATGTTTAATACAAATTTACTTTTGCGTCCTAAAGATATTTCATTAAATATCAAATTGGCTCTAAACTCTTGTGCACTTTTAGTAAGCAAGGACTAGAGCAGAATGTCCTTTATTCAATACCAACATTCTCGATATGAGAAGTCGATAGATTATGCGTTTAATCTCCGTGAGAATGAAACAAATAATTTTTGAGAAGTACTTGAGTGGCTGGGAGAGGTTGTGCATTTGCATCACTGGGTCCATGATGTCTACTTCAATACCATAAATCAACGAATGAAATCCGATAGATTATGAGTTGACCCGGTTTCTATCCTAGGTTATGAAAAACACCATTCATCTTTTCTTATAAGCCTCTCACTTTTCAACTCCAACCTTTTCATTTTGCTTATCATTCAAATCTTCTTTATCAAATTCTTGTCACTTTTAACAACTTTATCATATTTGTTCATTCTTTTTCATTCAAAGCTTTATCTCTTAAGTCCTTTTGGCTTTCAAAATATGTTGATTTGCACCACAAACATTATCACCTCGACTCAACTTTCCTAAATCAAAAGGAAGACTCCGGGGTAGATTAATTCCGGTTGTGGAAGATCATAGGAGTATTTTGAGTAACTAAATCACACCGTGCAACTTAATCAACATACGCCAAGTAATTCTTTAGAAAGAAAGTTCGTGAATAAACATGATAAATTATTAAATAGTATCCATGAGGATTTTGATAATTCAAGAAAATGTAGAACAAATCACCTGTCTGTTTTTGTATACGTGCATTTATTTTTTTCCATACTTTTTTTTCTTTCATGTGTTGTTCTTGCTTTTGAAGCACACAACATATACTTTTATTTTTCAAGTATACGATTTCTCATTTTTTCTCTTTTCTATTTTTTTTCACAAATCTCTCAATCTGTTTTTATAATTCTCTCAACATCTTATGAAGAGAAAATCGTTGATCTTTAAAGTTTTCAATCATTATAAAGACCACTCCCTTAACATATGCCGAGAAACATTTTTAACATAAAGCTAAAAACGCCCAAAAATAGGATATGTGACGTTTGAAATGGTAATAACATTTTCCTTTCAGTTTCTTTGACACCCCCCCCTCGAAAAATACCATATCTTCGTTAAAACATTTATAAGGGAGTTCCTTTTTGCACTTTTGAGTCCTTTATTTATTTAGACACTTTTCACAAAAAATACATCGATTTGAAGACCTTTTTAAAATTGATTTTATCTTGAAAGTACCACATTTTAAAATTCGAATCGATTGTAACTCATCGACTTGAGATCATTGACTTTTAAAACAAATTGATTTTATCTTTTAAGTATCACATAAAGATTTTGAAAAATATTTGTCAATGACTCAAGTCAAAGAAGATTTCTCTTCTTTTTCAAAGATAAATGCTCCAAAAAAACATTTTCTTTTCTTTAAAGCACGGGTTATGTACTGACATGTACACAAGCTATCAAATGAAGCTCGGGTTTCGTACTAAATTATACGAAAGTCATTATATTAAGTGCGGGTTTCATACTGACTGTAACACCCCCATTTTTACATATAGCAGCGGAAGCTAATCTGGGGTATTACTTCAAGGGTACAACAGTCATAATCATAGAAAACGAATCAAAAAGAGTCGTTTATGAAAATAAGTTATCATTCCTTATTTCAGAGTTTTTACAAAAGAGAGGTTTCCAGAATCTAAAATACAACATTTGAATGATAACGGTTTTTCCATCTTTGTGTCCTCGTCACTCCGTGCCATTAGTTACCTGAGATAAAACATGCTAAAAAGTCAACACAAAGGTTGAGTGAAATCCATAGGTTTAAGTAATATAATTTGAATGCAAATGCGATATTTGGGTACGTGATATACACCCTGTATTGAAACAATTTTATTATTGCCATTAGATTATGAATCCAATGCCTTAGGTTATAAGGATAATATTGCCCCTGCGGGCATCTTTGCCAAAATACCCGCGTGATTTTTAATGATGTGCAATTGGTTACACGTAACTGGGTAGACCAACGGGGAGTCCAGTCCCAAATAGATTTATTCACATCATTCGCGCTTACTACAGAGAGTAATTAACGGTTCATGATTTATGGGGACTTAAAGCAAAGACATGTTACTTAGGAAATAGTAAATTTGAAATAGCCTTTGGTTTAAAAATAATTGCATCCTGTTTATAGCATCTGTTATGTCCACAATCTGCTCTCGCTGGGAGAGATATAAAGAGAAGAGAGATTGAGATAATAGGCGAGGCTATGAACTCACCTGAACAGTTATAGGAAAATTGATAGCTAATGTATAGGGAATGATAGTAACGGCTTCAGTACGGCAATCACAGACAACCTGGATTAATATATGGCAAGTCTTAGTTTGATTGTATATATAAGTTTTTGGATATCGATGTTGGTTTTGATATAAAAATTATCATAACACCGTTCAGGCCATCATAGATCAGAAATCAGTTTTGTAAACGTTTTGTGGAGAGCTAGGGCCACTTTACTTTATCTTTGCACGCGCAAACCCAACAACTAGACAGAACGTATACCAAGATGGAAACTTCTTAAATATGGAAGAATCCCTAGTATTGTGGTATGATATGGCATCCGAGGACATTGATTTGTTGAAAGCACATCGATGATTGAATGATTTAAGATTAGACCATTAAGCAGTTTTAAAGCATTTTATTCAATATTTGGAAATTTAAGCAAGGGAGTGTTAATTAAAGTTATGTTTGGTAATGTTTTAATGTTTTTTAAATATGATTTTACACTTTTTCAAAAAAGTTACATTTTAGACCCTGGGGTTTTTGGGAAAACTGCAAAGTAGACCGCCTGGGGTTTGCATTTTTTACGACTTTGTCCCTAATTTTATGGATATATCAAGTAACCTTGTACTTTAAAAGTGACATTAATAGGACCCTATAGTTATAACTTTATAAAATGACACTTTTCGTTCCTTTTTAGTTATAAGTTCTGAAATTTACGATATATACATTGCATGGATTATAATTGACAAACATGTCCAAAATTGCCATGCAAGCTTAATTTTAACTCATTTCAATTGTATTATTAGTTATAAAAAACTAAAATATGAAGGTTTAAACACAAATAAGTTTAATTTAACGATTTGTTTTAAAGTTAAGGTTAATAACGGGTCAAAAGTAGGGTTTCAAAATGTAATCGCGTAGGTTTTAAAGGTCAAAATTCTCTTATTGACTTATCAAAGCACTTATTTTTTAATATTATAATAGCTTATTAGGATAGGTTTTAACAAAAGTTTACAGTTTAACCATAGTTTTAGAAAAACATGGAAATTTAGGGTTTGGAGTGTACGGTTTGGGCATCAAAAAGGCATAACACTTGGGTTTTTGAGTTCAAAGCTTTATATTATGATTTTAAGCAAGAACATATGAACATTTTGAGTCATGAGCAGAATATAAGCTTAGAGAACCTGGTTTGAGCTTATAGCTTGGAAACGGGTCAGAATCGGGACTTTCGGCTTCGTACGGCTAGAGTAACGACTCTCGGGCTTCGTTTCTTGCTTTCTTTTGCTTCCTTTCTGTACTTGAGACTTCTTAAGATCTATTAGAATTCATATTGAGCAAGGAGTTGCTACTATGAAGGGTTATAGAGGAGGAAGTGGGGGATGAAGAAGAATGAACACACTATGCCTCTATTTATACCCATTTGAAGGTGTAATGAGTAAGCAAGCCTTATAATCTGATCTTGACACATAGAGGGTCTAGTTAGGGAGGTGTATAAGCTAGAAAATGAAGTGTGGAAGGTCTAGAAACTAGCTTGAATGTGTTGGCTTGTCTCCTTGTTGCCGCGGCTGAAGTAAGGCAAAAGGAAGCCATGTGCTTTTGATTTTTGACCAAGGATAAGTCAAAGTTGCTTAGTAAGCTGCTATAAGACTTCTAGAAGAGGTTCACATTGGTTATTTGGACTTGGTAGTAATTTAGAGGGGTCAAAATGGTTATAGAAGCAAACTAGGTCTATTTTGGGTTCGACGGGTTCTTCAAATGTTTTAACAAGGTACATTGTGTTATAAATGATTAAGGAATGATGAAATAGGTTGTTAAGGTCTGGGATTAAAGTAATTAGCAAAGATTAGCAATTCGTTTGGGTTAAAACGGATTAAAATTGAAGAAACGGGAGTACGGGTTCAACTAGGGCTCGTTTAGGGTTTTCTTGACTTTCTTTGTTTATATTTTGTATACTTTTGATTAGGAATGATGGAATACAGATCCTAGAGCTTATATAAAGTATTATTAATGAGGTTTGGTCGTTGGTTTAAGTTAAAATGGGTTGAAATTGAGAAAACGGGTCAAATGAACCAATTAGGCACATTTAGGGTTTCTAGATATGGGTCGTATAGTGAAGTAAATGATGTGAATAATGATGAAATAATGATTGCAATAGGATTGCATATGATTGTAAAATAAGTTATTACAACTTAATTACAGGTTGGTTTGGGTATACAATGGGCTTAAAGCCAAGAAAATGGTCACAATTTAGAAAAACTAGTTCGGGTTTTAGGGTTTTAGAGATTTTTATTAGGGTTTTGAGGTGTATAAATATGTATTGAAGCTTAGGAATAGTTGATATTTAGGGGTTTATACCATTGTAATATGGTATATTATTTGCTAAGTGGTGGTGAAGAAATTAGAATGAAAACGGAGGTAGAACGGCTATTTTAGAGATCATGCTTAATGACTTGTACATTGAGCTTTTAGAGATTTGTACTTTGACTTGAAAAGATTTTATACGTTAAATGAGACATCTATTTCTACCTGCATATTACTTTAGTAGCTTGTGCATTCACTTTAGGGGTTAACCCTTTTCATGAGATTAGGGGATCCGATAATGGTTTAAAGCCCGTTTTGATATGATGTTGCAAATGGTACCTTTTAGAAGTGATATACCTTATAATAATGATATTATAACATTGACTTGATATGTTATGATGTTTGCTTGACATATATGAAGATAGGATTGCCATACATAGGTTGTCTGAGTCCGTTAACTTGAGTTATGCAGGTTATATTGCATATTGAGATATTGGCAAAGTAATGTAATGTAATAAAGCGAAAAATTTCCCTGAAAAAGGTGAGTTCATATATAACTGATAGATTGTACATCATCTAACTTAATAGATGGATATTTACATTTATGAAAATTGTGGGTTGTTATAGTCTCCACCCCTTACAGAAATCTTGTCCCGAGATTTGATTTGATGTTGAAGTGATGATTGAAAATAGATGAGGATATTTGGCACGAATTTCATCTTCGCGTTCCCATGTAAACTCTGGTCCTCTTTTAGAGTTCCATCGTACTTTGATTATAGGAATACGACTTCGCTTGAGTTGTTTGATTTCACGGTCCATAACTTCCACTGGTTCTTCTATAAAGTTGAGTTTTTCGTCGAGTTGAAGTTCTTTATGGAATAACAGAGAGATTCGGGATAACACTTCTGAGTTTTTGAAACATGGAAAGTATTGTGGACACTACTAAGCTCTTCAGGAAGCTCTAGTTTGTACGCTACTGGGCCAATTCGTTCAAGGATTTTGAATGGTCCAATGTATCGTGGATTAAGCTTTCCTCGTTTTCCGAATCGAAAGATACCTTTGCGAGGTGATATTTTCAACATAACACGATCGCCAACTTGAAATTCTAAAGGCTTTCGCCTTACATTGGCGTAACTTCTTTGTCTATCTCTTGCAGCTTGCAAGCCTGATTTTTTGTTGACGGCAATTTTGTTACAATCTTTTCAGTCGGTTTCTTGATAAATTTCTGGTCCTGTAAGTTGAGAATCTCCAACTTCGGCCTAGCAAACAGGTGATCTACACTGTCATCCATATAAAGTGTCTTGAATGGTGCTGCCTTTGATACTGCATGATAATGTTGTGTATGAAATTCTACCAACGGTAAATGTGTATCCATCTTTTCCGAATCTAGACACAAGCTCGTAGCATGTCTTCGAGTGTTGGAAGGTTCTATTTACTTTGTCCATCGTTTCAGGGTGATTTGCTGTACTATGTCATAGTCGAGTTAACCTAAAGCATTTTGTATGTGAATGCCAAAAATCTGATTGTGAATTGCATGTCACGATCGAGATTGATAGAGATTGGCAACGCCATGCGGAGAGACTATTTCTTTGATGTATAACCTTGTAAGAGTTTCCATACTATCAGTCGCTCGAATGGGAATGAAATGCGCTGATTTGGTAAGACGATCGACAATGACCCAGATGGCATCATGTCCGGTTGAGGTTTTGGGTAGCTTTGTAACGAAATCCATTGTTATTCTTTCCCATTTCCACATAGGAATTTCTGGTTGTACCAATAAGCCGGATGGCTTTTGACATTCTGCTTTAACTCTAGAACATGTCAGACACTTGCTAACATATTCTGCGATGATTGCCTTCATGTTAGGCCACCAATAGAGTTTCTTTATATCATGGTACATCTTATCAGAACCCGGGTGAATAGAATATTTGGATTTATGAGACTCGTGCATGATTAAGTCTCTTAAACCGCCAAAAAGTGGTAACCAGCTTCGGTTTTTGATACAACGAGTTCCGTCAGGACGAATTTCAAATGATTTGTCCATTCCTCGTAGGTTCTCGTTTTTGACATTTTCTTCTTTGAGGGCTTCATTTTGGGCTTTAAGGATTTGAGATGGTAGTTTTGGATGAACGGTTAAGATTAATGCTCGAACTCGAAGGGGTTTGATTCGTTTCTTTCGACTTAAGGCATCTGCTACAACATTTGCCTTTCCGGGATGATAACAAATCTCACAATCATAATCTGCGGCAGTAGGGTTCTAACATCGGGGCGTTGCCTCATATTCAATTCTTTTTGACGAAGAATATGTTGAAGGCTTTTGTGATCAGTGAAAACTGTACACTTTGTACCGTATAGATAGTGTCTCCAGATTTTAAGAGCGAATATTACTGCTCCTAATTCGAGATCATGAGTGGTATAGTTTTCTTCATGAGGTTTGAGTTGTCGAGATGCATAAGCAATGACTTTTTCTCGTTGCATTAGTACAGCTCCTAATCCTTGAAGAGATGCATCACAGTAAACGACAAAATTATCGTTTCCTTCTGGTAATGCTAAGATTGGTGCTTCACAGAGTTTTTGTTTAAGGAGTTGAAAAGCTGATTCTTGTTCTTCGCCCCAGATATAACTCTTGTTTTTCTGGGTTAATTTAGTCAAAGGCTTTGCAATTTTTGAAAAACCTTCGATAAATCTTCGATAATAGCCGGCGAGTCCTAAGAATTGACGTACTTTCTCGTGGGTGTGCGGGATGTCCAATTCTTAACGCTATCGATTTTAGAGAGCGGTCAACATGAAGTCCTTGATTATCGATGAGATGACCAAGAAATTGCACGATATGTATCCAGAAATCACATTTAGAGAACTTGGCATACAATTTCTCTTTTCGGAGTAATTCCAAGATAATCCTGAGATGACTTGCATGTTCTTCTTCGTTGTGAGAATAGATAAGAATATCATCAATGAACACAATCACAAACTTATATCAGATAAGGTTTAAAACACAATCATGAGATACATGAATAAGCAGGTGCATTTGTTAATCCAAAATGCTATGACTTGAAATTTCATAGTGTCGTTCTCGTTCTGTAAAGCAGTTTTGGCATTTCTTCTTCCCTTACTCTCAAGTTGATGATAAACCTGGTACCTTAAGTCGATATTTGATGTAAAGCTTTTGAACTTGAAGTTGGATCGAAATAAGTCATCGTATCCTGGGTAATGGGTAACGATTCTTTAAGTAAGTTTATTCAATCTCGGTAAATCGATATCACCATTCCTAAAAGATCCGTCTTTCTTTTTAACAAATAAGACAGGAGCTCCCAAGGCGATGTACTTGGTCGAGGAAACATCGGTTCGGTAGTTACCTTAAAGTTGTTTAGATAACTCCTGCATTTTCTGAAGGTGCTAATCTATAAGGTGTTCGAGCTATAGGTTGCTGCTCCCAGGGATTTAGTCTATTTGGAATTCTACTGGCGAAACCGGGAGGGGCTTACCAGGTAGTCTTCAGGAAAAGAATCTAGGAATTCTTTACTACGGGAATGTTTTCGTGTCTCTTCTGTCTGCTTTCTTTTCCATACTTGGTCATTAAAAACTTGACACCTCGGGATATATACTTTCAGTTTTTTATACTAGATATGAGATTTAGTCGAGTTTAACTTCGATTCGCCTCGATATTGAGTTTCATCGTTGATAGGAATGTGAACGACTTTCTCGTCACAGAGAATTTTGGCATGATACTTGGATAACCAGTCCATACCAATGATAACGTCGAAACTACCAAGCTTAATTGGCATGAGATCGATTTTGAAATGTTGATTTAGTAGAGTTAAAGTGCAGCCTTTAATAACAGTGTTTGTGCTTACTAAGTTTCTGTCAGCCATTTCGATATCATAAAAGGTATCTATTGTAATAGACGGAATATTTAGCTTAGAGGCAAGAGATATGGATATAAAGCTTCTATCAGCTCCGGAATCAAACAATACTTTGACTAAATGCTGATTTAATAGAAACATACCCGTAACTATGTTCGGGTCTTGTTGAGCATTCCTATCTTTCAGCATGTAGACTCTTCCTTGGGCATTGATGTTGGTCTTGCAGCACTGATTTGTATAATGCCCTTTTTCTCCACAGGCATGACATACAATTGTTACTTGTAGTTGATTACTTCCCGTAGCTGGCGTCTTGTTTCGGCAGTTCTTGCTCAAATGGCCCACCTTGTTGCAAATATTACATTTGCCAGTACAAGGTCTGGTGTGATAGAAATTGCATCTTTTGCACAAAGGGAGATCTCCGGCATACCTATTGTTTTCTGATGAAGTAACAGCATAGGCTCTACCAGCTTCTTGCCTTCGGTTTTGGCGATTGTTGTAGTGATTGTTGGCGTTGCGGTAGTTGTTGTTGCTGCGGGAGCTATTGTTGAAAGTTCTTCTGTCGTCAAACTTTCTTTTGTTGTCACTCGATACTTGCATTGGAGTATGCTTAGTTACTTGATCCATTAGCCTTTGGGCTATGTTGATGGCTTCCTCTAAAGTTTGAGGTTTAGAGGCAGTAACATTTCCTTCAATGCTTCGAGGTAGTCCCCCGATAAAAGCTTCCAAGAGTTTCTCGTTGTTTGGCACCATGTTTGGACATAGAACCGTTAATTCTTGGAATCTTCTAACATAAGGTTTAAGATCATTTCCCTTTACAATCAGATTGTAAAGTTCTTCTTCCATCTTTCTGATCTCAGTCCGGGGACAATACTTGTTTGTCAAAAGCCTTTTTAACTCAGTACAGGTGATTTGATTAGCTTGCTCTATTCCCATAGGCTGGGCATGGGCATATGCAAATGTTACTTTATTCTCTTCGGCACATCTGCTACGGGAGAATACTGATTCAGTTCGTTCAAACCAGCGAATAAGGCCTACTGCTCCTTCCGTACCATTAAAGTAGAAAGGTTGACAGCTAATGAACTCTTTGTAGTTTCCCGTTTTCACTGCAGGAGTTCCAGTAGGACCGGTGTTCCTGTCGGGATTACTAGCACTTGCCATTGTCGCAGCTTGAGCTTCTAGAGCCGAGGTGACACTATCAGCAACTAACTTTCTAATGGCATCTTGAGTCATAGCCGGTGCTTCCGTTGTTGATGCTCTTTTTGGAGGCATTCTACCAACAAAAGATAACACGTAATAAGAATGATATCACAAGTATAATGCTTGTTCTTCTTTAAAATGATTAAAGAGAAATGCTTATTTTTGAAATGCTTAAAGAATAATGCTTCATTTAAGCATTTTTAACAATGGTGATATCTAAAGGTTATGGTATGATGATGAATGTACGATGGATGAATGATGAATGAATGATGAATAATGATGAGATGAATAAAGTGGTAAGAAACAACAAGGTAGATAACGGGATTGCCTTTGTATTTAAGAACAACTTGCCTTAGTACTATACATAGTCAAGATTTGACAAGTGTTTTTATTTATACCACACATCCCGTGGCTAGGTTAAAGCTAAAAACTGAAATTTAAACTAGAAACTGGATGATCATTCCATGCGGTTCTGGAGTTCGATGATGGAGTTCATGAGATTTTCTATGTCTGCTTGGTGACGAGTTTCCATGTCGTTGATAACTTCTCCCAATTCAGCAATCCTATAGCGGGCTAGAGAAATTTTATGGTTGCATCCTATTTGCTTTCTCTGGAGTTTGGAAATCTGAGTATGAGCTTGCTGAAGTTCGGCTTCCAGAGCATCAAAATCTCGTTGAATAATTACAGTTCCTTTTCCGAGGCCTTCGATTCCATTTTCAATATGCTCGATACGTTCGATGGGGATTGCATCTAGGCTATTTAAGATATCCAGGATTTGTTCTTCATGACGCTCGATAGTTGACTTTTGAGAGCTTTCGCCAATCTTAAAAGTTTGAGTTTGGAACGGGGTGGAAGAAGATGATTTTGTTGGTGAAAGAAGTCCTTCTGGAAGAAAGAATTCTTGAGGTTTAGGAGGTATGATAATTGGAGGCGGGATTGGTGATTTTTCAGTATAGAAAGCTTGTAAAGCTTTCATGTAAGGATCATCGGGAAATAACGAAAGGGTCGGTGGGGCAATTCCAAATAAATTGGAAGCACTAGAGTAAGTTTTCCCTGGAGAGGCCGGGACATAATCCGGAGAAGCCGGAGGAACATAGTTTGGGAAATTGGAAGAAAAGGCATCCTCCAAATTGGCAGTAGGATGGTCGGGGGAAGACATCGTTCTGCTTAACAACCCAGTAGTAAATAACATAAGTTATTTATTTAGTAATATAATAGTTATGTAACTTTACATACCATTCCGGGAGATATAGCCACGGAAGACTTTTTTGGATGGAAAAAGAAAAGTAGTTATAGTTAAGGTTTTAACCTTGTTCTCTATAACGTTGGCTCTGATACCAAATCTGTAACACCCCCATTTTTACATATAGCAGCGGAAGCTAATCTGGGGTATTACTTCAAGGTACAACAGTCATAATCATAGAAAACGAATCAAAAAGAGTCGTTTATGAAAATAAGTTATCATTCATTATTTCTTCAGAGTTTTTACAAAAGAGAGGTCCCAACATCTGTATTTACAAAGTGTGAATGATAACGGTTTTTCCATCTTCATGTCCTCGCCACTCCATGCCATTAGTTACCTGAGATAAAACATGCTAAAAAGTCAACACAAAGGTTGAGTGAATCCATAGGTTTAAGTAATATAATTTGAATGCAAATGCGATATTTGGGTTACGTTGATATACACCCAGTATTGAAAACATAATTTATTATTGCCATTAGCTCATGAATCCGAAGCTTATGGTATGAGTACGTTAGTAGCCCCTGCGGGTACCTTTGCAAAAACTACCGCGCTATATCTAATGATGTTGCGATGGTTACACGTAACTGGTACACCAAACGGGGAGTCCAGCCCAAATAGATCTATTCACATCAATCGCGCTTACTACGAGAGTAATTAACGGTTCATGATTAAGGTAAGACTTAAAGGCAAAGCAGTTACTTAGGCAATAGTAAATTGAAATAGCATACATAAATAATTGCATTCATGTTTATAGCATGTATCCCCCTCGCGGGTTTATAAAAAGATTGAAATGCGAGGCTATGAACTCACCTGAACAGTTATAGGGAAATTGATAGCAATGTATATGAAATGAATAGTAACGCTTCGTCGAATAGCAACTGGGGTAATAATGTCAAGTCTTAGTTTGATTGAATATGTAAGATTTTACATTGATGTCGGTTTTGATATTAAAATTATCATAACACCGTTCGGGCCATCATAATTCAGAGTCATTAAGTAAATAACATTTAGGACTAGGGCACTTTAAATCGTAAACCCAACAACTCAGTCAGAACGTAATACCAAGATGAAACTCCTTAATATGAAGCTCCCTAGTATTGTGGTATGATATGGATCCGGGACATGATTTTTGAAAGCACATATGATGAAATGAATTAATAGTTATAACATAAGCAATTTTAAGCATTTTATTCAATATCTGGAAATGTTAAGCACGTCAAGCGTTAATTAAAGTTATGTCTGGTAATGTTTTGAATGTGTTTTTATACTTTTTCAAAATGTTACATTTTAGACCCTGGGGTTTGGAAAATTGCAAGTAGACCCCTAGGGTTTGCATTTTTATGACTTTGGTCCTTCAACTTTTATTGATATAAAAAATTAAAAAAGAAAAAAAAAAAAAAAATATAATCCGCAATAAAACCTGTAACTTTAAACAAGTGAACATAAATAGACCCCTATAGTTATAACTTTGATAAAATGACACTTTTAGTCCTTTTAGTTATAAGTTTCTAAAAATTACGATATATACCCCTTGCATGGATTATAATTACAAAACATGTCCAAATTGCCATGCAAGCTTATTTTAACATTTCAATAGACATTTATAAGTTATAATAAACTAAAATATGAAGATTTAACACAACGCAAGTTTAAATTAACGATTCGTTAAGCTAAAAGGTAAAACGGGTCAACTTAGGGTTTTAAAATGAAAACGCGCGGGTTTTAAGATCAAATTCTCTTATGACTTATCAAAGCACTTATTTAACTTTATATAAGCTTATTAGGATAGGTTATAACAAAATTTTACAAGTTTAACCAATAGTTTAAGTAAAAACATGAAATTAGGGTTTCGGGTGTATGGTTTTGGATCAAAAAGGCATAACACTTAGGTTTTTGAGTTCAAAGCTTTATATTATGATTTTAGCAAGATCATATGAACATTATAACGTTATAAAAGCAGATTATAAGTTTAGAGAACCTGGTTTGAGCTTATGGCTTGGAAACGGGTCAGAATCGGGACTTTCGGCTTTGTACGCCTAGAATAACGACTCCCGGGCTTCGTTCTTGTATCTTTGCATTCCTTTTTGAAATGAGCCTTATTAATATCACTTAGGATCTATTGAGAACAAGGATTATTCTTCTATGTAAGGTTATAAGGAGGAAAGTGGGGATGAAGAAAAAATGAACATACACAAAGCCCCTAATTAACCCATCTTGAAGGTATAAGGAGTAAGCAAGGGTTATGATCTGGTCTTGACACATAGAGGGTCTAGTGTATGATGTGTATAAGCTAGAATTTCAATGGTGGAGGTCTAGGAAAGTAGATTGATGAGGTGTTTGTGTTTGGAGCTTGCCGCGGCTGAAGTAAGCAAAAGAGAGGCCACGTACTCTCAGTTTTGACCAAGGAATGGTCTAAGTAGGTGAATAACCCACTTAAGGGATTCTAGAAGAGGTTCACATAAGTTATTTGCACTTGTAATGGTTTGAAATGGGTCAAAATTGATGGTGAAGGAGTTCGGGCTGTTTTGGGGTTCGACTAGGGTTTCACAAGTTTTCAAGCTTACATTTCGTGTATAAATGATTAAGGATAGTTAATATATGTATCCAAGGTCTGATATAGGAAGGATTACAAAAAGATTGGAAATTGGTTTGGGTTAAAACGGATTAGAATTGAAGAAATTAGTCACGGTTTATTAGGCATGTTTAGGGTTTTCCTTGACTTTCTGGCTTAAATTTGCATACTCTTGATAGGAATGATGGAATACAGATTCCTAGGGCTATATAGAAGTATTATCAATGAGTTTGGTCGTTTGTTAAGGTTAAAATAGATTGAAATTGAAAGAATAAGTCGTAGCTTGGAATTAGGGTTCATATAAGGCTTTTAGGGTTTTCTAGCTTTGTAATTCTCGTACATTGTTGAAGAAATGATGGTTAATGATAGATAAAGGTTTGTAAACTCATTTTATGGGTTTAATAATGACTATTGGTTGCCTTACTTGAGAATGAGATGGGCTGAAATAAGTTAACGGTCAAAATTAAATTAGGGAACAATTAGTGTTTTTTGATTCGTTTCTTGATAATAGAGGTAAGAAGATGAAAAATTAGATGGAATATGATTGAGAATGTTGTAATTTATGTTATTATAACTTATTTAAGTATTGGTTTAGGTTTACAATGGATAAAAATCAAGAAACGGGTCATGGTTTAGAAACTAGCTCGGTTTAGGGTTTAGGGTTTTGAATTAGGGTTTTGGTATAATAAGAGTATGAAGAGCTATGAATGAATAATAAGAATGAAAACAGAGGTAAAACGGCTATTTTAGAGATCGTGCATACTGACTTGTAACATTTGAGCTTTTAGAGATTTGTACTTTGAGTGAAGGGATTTTATATAATCAAATTAGATGTTATATTGCTGACATATGCTTTAGTAGCTTGTGCATTCACTTTAGGGGTTAACCCTTTTATGAGATTAGGGTTTAGGGCATCTGATAATGGTTTAAAGCTCGTTTTGATATGATGTTGCAAATGGTACCTTAAGGAAAATAAAGTACCTTGTAATTAATGATAATTGATATTGACTTGACATGTATGATGTTTGCTATGACATATATTGCAGATCGGATTGCCATAGATAGTTGCCTGATCCGTTAACTTAGTTATGCAGGTTAAATTGCATATTGAGATAATTGGCAAAGTAAGTAATGTAAAGTAATAAACAAAACATTTCCCTGAAAAAAGGTGAGTTCATATATAACTGATAATTGCACATCATCTAACTCTAAATAATGGATAGTTTAATTTTATGAAAATTGCGGGTTGTTATAGTCTCCACCCCTTACAGAAATCTCATCCCGAGATTTAATTGGATTTCGAAGAGATGATTGAAAACAGATAAGGATATTTGGCACGAATTTCATCTTCGCGTTCCCATGTAAACTCTGGTCCTCTTTTAGAGTTCCATCGCACTTTGATTATAGGAATACAACTTCGCTTGATCTCACGGTCCATAACTTCCACTGGTTCTTCTACAAAGTTGAGTTTGTCGTCGAGTTGAAGTTCTTTTATTGGAATAATAAGAGATTCGTCGGATAAGCATTTCTTGAGATTCGAAACGTGGAAAGTATTGTGGATACTACTAAGCTCTTCAGGAAGCTCTAGTTTGTATGCCACTGGGCCAATTCGTTCAAGGATTTTCAATGGTCCAATGTATCGTGGATTAAGCTTTCCTCGTTTTCCGAATCGAAAGATACCCTTACGAGGTGATACTTTCAACATAACATGATCGCCAACTTGAAATTCTAAAGGCTTTCGACTTACGTTGGCGTAACTTCTTTGTCGATCTCTTGCAGCTTGCAAGCGTTGACGAATTTGCACGATCTTTTCAGTGGTTTCTTGAAATATTTTTGGTCCCGTAAGTTGAGAATCTCCAACTTCGGCCCAGCAAACAGGTGATCTACACTTTCGTCCATAAAGTGCTTCAAATGGTGCTGCCTTGATACTGGAATGATAACTGTTATTGTACGAAAATTCTACCAATGGTAAATGTTTATCCCATCCTTTCCCAAAATCTATAACACAAGCTCGTAGCATGTCTTTGAGTGTTTGGATGGTTCTTTCACTTTGTCCATCGGTTTCAGGATGGTATGCTGTACTCATGTCTAGTTGAGTACCCAAAGCATTTTGCAATGGTTGCCAGAATCTGGATGTGAAGTGACTGTCATGATTCAAGATGATAGAGATTGGCACGCCATGTCGAGAGACTATTTCTTTGATGTATAACCTCATAAGAGTTTCCATACTATCAGTCGCTCGAATGGGTATGAAATGAGCTGATTTGGTAAGACGATCGACAATGACCCAGATGGCATTATGTCCGGTTGAGGTTTTGGGTAGCTTTATAACAAAATCCATTGTTATTCTCTCCCATTTCCACATAGGAATTTCTGGTTGTACCAATAAGCCGGATGGCTTTTGACATTCTGCTTTAACTCTAGAACATGTCAAACACTTGCTAACATATTCTGCGATGATTGCCTTCAAGTAGGCACCAATAGTTTTCTTTAAATCATGGTACATTTTATCAGATCCCGGGTGAATAGAATATTTTGATTTATGAGACTCGTGCATGACAAGTCCTCACAAACGCACCAAAAGTGTAAAACAGCTTCGGTTTTTGATACAACGAGTTCCATCAGGACGAATTTCAAATGATTTGTCCATTCCTCGTAGGTTCTCGTTTTTGACATTTCCTTCTTTGAGGGCTTCATTTTGGGCTTCGAGAATTTGGGATGGTAATTTTGGATGAACGGTTAAGATTAATGCTCTGACTCGGAGAGGTTTGATTCGTTTCTTTTGGCTTAAGGCATCTGCTACAACATTTGCCTTTTCGGGATGATAACAAATTTCACAATCATAATCTGCGAGTAGTTCTAACCATCGGCGTTGCCTCATATTCAATTCTTTTTGACGAAGAATATGTTGAAGGCTCTTGTGATCAGTGAAAACTGTACACTTTGTACCGTATAGATAGTGTCTCCAGATTTTAAGAGCGAATATTACTGCTCCTAATTCGAGATCGTGAGTAGTATAGTTTTCTTCATGAGGTTTGAGTTGTCGAGATGCATAAGCAATGACTTTTTCTCTTTGCATTAATACAGCTCCTAACCCTTGAAGAGATGCATCACAGTAAACGACAAAATTATCGTTTCCTTTTGGTGATGCTAAGATTGGTGCTTCACGGAGTTTTTGTTTAAGGAGTTGAAAAGCTGATTCTTGTTCCTCGCCCCAGATATAACTCTTGTTTTTCTGGGTTAATCTAGTCAAAGGCTTTGCAATTTTTGAAAAACCTTCGATAAATCTTCGGTAATAGCCGGCGAGTCCTAAGAATTGACGCACTTCTGTGGGTGTAGTGGGAGATGTTTCAATCTTAACAGCTTCTAATCTGGCAGGGTCAACATGAATTCCTGACTGTCGATGAGAAAGAACCAAGAAATTGCACGATATGAATCCAAAAATCACATTTAGAGAACTTGGCATACAATTTCTCTTTTTGGAGTAATTCCAAGATAATTCTGAGATGATTTGCATGTTCTTCTTTGTTACGAGAATAGATAAGAATATCATCGATAAACACTATTACGAATTTATCCAGATATGGTTTACATACACGATTCATGAGATCCATGAATACAGCTGGTGCATTTGTTAAACCAAATGGCATGACTTGAAATTCATAGTGTTCGCGTACTTGTTGTGAAAAGTATCTTATGCTATATCTTCTTCCCTTACTCTCAGTTGATTATAGCCTGATCTTAAATCGATTTTTGAATAAACGCTTGATCCTTAAAGTTGATCGAATAAGTCATCGATCCTTGGTAATGGATAACGATTCTTTATGGTAAGTTTATTCAACTCTCGATAATCGATACACATTCTGAAAGATCCGTCCTTCTTTTTAACAAATAAGACAGGAGCTCCCCAAGGCGATGTACTTGGTCGAATGAAACCTCGGTCGGTTAGTTCTTGAAGTTGGTTAGATAACTCCTGCATTTCTGAAGGAGCTAATCTATAAGGTGTTTGAGCTACAGGTGCTGCTCCGGGGATTAAGTCGATTTGGAATTCTACTTGGCGAACGGGAGGGATACCAGGTAGATCTTCAGGAAAAACATCTGGAAATTCTTTGACTACGGGAATGTCTTCTAGTTTCTTCTCGTCTGATTTCTTCTCCATTACTTGAATCATGAAAACTTGACAACCTCGGGATATATACCTTTCGGTTTTTATACAGGATATGAGATTAGTCCCCAGTTTTACTTTGATCACCTCGAATGATTAGAGTTTCACCGTTGATAGGAATGTGAACAACTTTTTCGTCACAGAGAATTTTGGCATGATACTTGGATAACCAGTCCATACCGATGACAACGTCGAAACTACCAAGCTTAATTGGCATGAGATCGATTTCGAAAGGTTGATTTAGCAGGGTTAAAGTACAGCCTTTAATAACAGTGTTTGTGCGTACTAAGTTTCCGTCAGCCATTTCGATATCATAAAAGGTATCTATTGTAATAGACGGAATTTTTAGCTTAGAGGCAAGCGATATGGATATAAAGCTTCTATCAGCTCCGGAATCAAACAATACTTTGACTAAATGCTGATTTAATAGAAACATACCCGTAACTACGTTCGGGTCTTGTTAAGCATTCTATCTTCAGCAGTAGCTCTCCTTGGTCATATGAGATTGTCTTTGCGGCACTAAAGTTTGTTATAATGCCCCTTTTTCACCACATGCATGACATACAAATGTCAATGGTAGTTGATTAACTTCCATGGTTGCTTCTTATTTCGGCAGTCTTACTCAAAAATCCCACATTGTTGCAAATATTACATTTGCCAGTACAAGGTCCAGTATGATGGAAATTGCATCTCTTGCACAAAGGGAGATCTCTATCATACCCTACCGTTTACTGATGGAATTAACAGCATAGGCTCCCCAGACTTCTGCCTTTGGTTTTGTTTTGACGATTGTTGTAGCGATTGTTGTGTAGCGGTATTTTGTTGTTGCAGAGCTATTGTTTGAAAGTTCTTCTGTCGTCAAACTTTCTTTTGTTTGTCACTCGATACATGCATTGGAGCAGTGCTTAGTTAACTTGATCCAATTAGCCTTTGGGCTAGTTGATGCTTCCTCATAAAGTTTGAGGTTTAAAGGCAATAACATTTCCGTCAAAGCTTCGAGTTAGTCCCTCAATGAAAGCATCCAAGATTGTCACCATGTTTGGACATAGAACCATTAATTCTTGAATCTTCTAACATAAGGTTAAGAGCATTTCCCTTACAATCAATTGTAAAGTTCTTCTTCATCATTTCTGACGCTCAGTCCTGGACAATATTTTGTTTCGTCAGAAGCCTTTTTAACTCAGTCCAGGTGATTTGATTGGCTTGCTCTATTCCCATAGGCTGGGCATATGCATTCCACCAGGACAAGGCATCGTCAGTTAAAGTACCAGTAGCAAATGTTACTTTATTTTCTTCGGCACATCTGCTATGGGAGAATACTGATTCGGTTCGTTCAAACCAGCAAATAAGGCCTACTGCTCCTTCCGTACCATTAAAGTAGAAAGGTTGACAGCTAATAAACTCTTTGTAGTTTCCCATTTTCACTACAGGAGTTCCAGTAGGACCGGTGTTCCTGTCGGGATTACTAGAGCCGAGGTGACACTATCAGCAACTAACTTTCTAATGGCATCTTGAGTCATAGTCGGTGCTTCCGTTGTTGATGCTCTTTTTGGAGGCATTCTACCAACAAAAGATAACACGTAATAAAAAGATAATCAAAGTAATACCGCTTGGTTCTCTTTAAAATGATAAAGAGAAATGCTTATATTTGAAATGCTAAAGAATAATGCTTCAAATAAAGATTTTTTAACATGGTGATCTCAAAGTGTTATGGTATGATGATGAATATATGATGGATGAATGATGAATTAATGATGAATAGTGATGAGATGAATAAAGTTGTAAGAAACAACAAGGTAGATAACGGGATTGCCTTTGTATTTAAGAACAACTTGCCTTAGTACTATACATAGTCAAGATTTGACAAGTGTTTTTATTTATACCACACATCCCGTGGCTAGGTTAGAGCTAAAAACTAAAATTTAAACTAGAAACTGGATGATCATCTTGGCGTTCTGGAGTTTCGATAATTGAGTTCATGATATTTTCAATGTTTTCCTTGGGGACCGAGTTTTCAATGTCATGATAACGTCTGCAATTCAAGACGATTCTGGTACGAGCTAAGAAATTATAGGGGGGGTTAGATCCTATTATGCTTCTCTAGAGTTTGGAAATCTGAGTATGAGCTGCTGAAGTTCGGCTTTCCCAGAGCATCAAAATCTCGTAGAATAATATAGTTTCCTTTTCTGAGCCTCGATTACATATTCAATATGCCATACGTTGCGATGGGAATTGCATCTAGGCTATTTAAGATATCTAGGATTTGCTCCTCATGTCGCTCAATAGTTGACTTTCGAGAGGTTTCGCCAATCTCAAAAGTTTGAGGTTGGAACGGGGTAGAAGAAGATGATTTTGTTGGTGAAAGAAGTCCTTCTGGTAGAAAGAATTCTTGAGTTTTAGGAGGTATGATAATTGGAGGCGGGATTGGTGATTTTTCAGTATAGAAAGCTTGTAAAGCTTTCATGTAAGGATCATCAGGAAATAACGAAAGGGTTGGTGGGAATTCCAAATTAACTTAGGGAAGCACTAGAGTAAGTTTTCCCTGGAGAGGTCGGGACATAATCCGGAGAAACCGGAGGAACATAGTTTGGGAAATTGGAAGAAAAGACATTCACTAAATTTGCAGTAGGATGGTCGGGGGAAGACATCGTTCTGCTTAACAACCCAGCAGTAAATAACATAAGTTATTTATTTAGTAATATAATAGTTATGTAACTTTACATACCATTCTGGAGATAGAGCGGCCAACGGAGGACTTTTCTTTAGGAAAAAGAAAAGTAGTTATAGTTAAGGTTTTAACCTTGTTCTCTATAACGTTGGCTCTGATACCAAATCTGTAACACCCCCATTTTTACATATAGCAGCGGAAGCTAATCTGGGGTATTACTTCAAGGTACAACAGTCATAATCATAGAAAACGAATCAAAAAGAGTCGTTTATGAAAATAAGTTATACAATTCTTATTTCTTAGAGTTTAACAAAAGGAGAGGTCCAACATCCTGTAATTACAAATGTGTGTGAATGATACGGTTTTTCATCTCCATGTCCTCGGCCACGCCTGCCATTAGATTACCTAAATAAAACTGCTAAAAAAGTCCCACAAAGGTTGAGTGAATCCATAGGTTTAAGTAATATAATTTGAATGCAAATGCGATATTTGGGTTACGTTGATATACACCCAGTATTGAAAAACATAATTTATTATTGCCATTAGCTCATGAATCCGAAGCCTTAGGGTATGGTGATACGTTATAGCCCCTGCGGGTACCTTTGCCAAAATACCCGCGTGATTTCTAATGATGTGCGATTGGTTACACGTAACTGGGTACACCAACGGGGAGTCCAGCCCAAATAGATCTATTCACATCATTCGCGCTTACTACGGAGAGTAATTAACGGTTCATGATTATGGGGACTTAAAGGCAAAGCAGTTACTTAGGCAATAGTAAATTGAAATAGCATACAAAAATAATTGCATTCATGTTTATAGCATGTATCCCCCTCGCGGGTTTATAAAAAGATTGAAATGCGAGGCTATGAACTCACCTGAACAGTTATAGGGAAATTGATAGCAATGTATATGAAATGAATAGTAACGGCTTCGTCACGGGCAACCTGGGGTAATATATGTCAAGTCTTAGTTTGATTGAATATGAGATTTTACATTGATTCGTTTTGATATTAAAATTATCATAACACCGTTCGGGCCATCATAATTCAGAAGTCATTCAGTAAACGTTTGAGGAGCTAGGGCACTTTAAATCGTAAACCCAACAACTCAGTCAGAACGTAATACCAAGATGAAACTCCTTAATATGAAGCTCCCTAGTATTGTGGTATGATATGAATCCGGGACATGATTTTTGAAAGCACATTGATGATGAATGATATAATAGTTATAACATAAGCAGTTTTAAGCATTTTATTCAATATCTGGAAATGTTAAGCACGTCAAGCGTTAATTAAAGTTATGTCTAGTAATGTTTTGAATATGATTTTATACTTTTTCAAAATGTTACATTTTAGACCCTGAGGTTTGGAAAATTACAAGTAGACCCCTAGGGTTTGCATTTTTATGACTTTGGTCCTTCAACTTTTATTGATATACCAAGTAAACCTTGGACTTTGGAAAGTGACATAATAGACCCCTATAGTTATAACTTTGATAAAATGACACTTTTAGTCCTTTTAGTTATAAGTTTCTGAAATTTACGATATATACCCCTTGCATGGATTATAATTACAAAACATGTCCAAATTGCCATGCAAGCTTATTTTAACATTTCAATAGACATTTATAAGTTATAATAAACTAAAATATGAAGATTTAACACAACGCAAGTTTAATTTAACGATTCGTTAAGTTAAAAGGTAAAACGGGTCAAATTAGGGTTTTAAAACGAAAACGCGCGGGTTTTAAGATCAAATTCTCTTGTAACTTATCAAAGCACTTATTTTAACATTATAATAGCTTATTAGGATTGATTATAACAAAAGTTTACAAGTTTAACCCATAGTTTAAGAAAAAACATGAAATTAGGGTTTCGGGTGTACGGTTTTGGATCAAAAAGGCATAACACTTAGGTTTTTGAGATCAAAGCTTTATATTATGATTTTAGCAAGATCATATGAACATTATAACGTTACATGAGCAGATTATAAGCTTAGAGAACCTGGTTTGAGCTTATAGCTTGGAAACGGGTCAGAATCGGGACTTTCGGCTTGACTCTTGGGCTTCGTTTTCTTCAAGGCTTCGCTTCTTGAACGTCTTTTATGATCCTAGGATCATATGGGAGCAAAGGATTGCTGCCTTAAGGGTTATAGTAAGAAGATGGTGGGTGCAAGTTAGAATGAACACACTATGCCCCTATTTATACCCATTTGAAGTAGCAAGGAGTAAGCAAAGCTTCATTTCTGATCTAGACACATGTACAAGCTAGTATGAGATGTGTTAAGGCTAGAAAATGAGGAGTGGAAGGTCTAGGAGTAGCTTAGATGTGTTGGATGACCTCCTTGCTGCCGCGGCTAAAGAGAAGAAAAAGAGAGGCCATGTGCTCTCATTCTTGACTTTGGATAAGTCAAAGCTGCTTAGTAAGCTGCTATAAAGAGTCTAGAAGAGTTCTTAGGTGGTCATTTGCACATGGTAGCACTGTTAATGGGTTTTAAAATGAAGTCAGAAAGGGTGCGGGGTCAGTTTTAGTTTTGGGCTCAGCATTGGTTTTCAAGCGGTCTGTCCAAGGTACATAGTGTTTATAATGATTAAGGATAGATGAAATATGTTGTTAGGTTGGGTAAATTTAAAGTAATTAAGCGAAGATTAGCAATTGGTTTTGGGTTTTTTTTTTTTTTTTTAAAAAACAGATTAGAATTGAAGAAGAAAGAAAACAGGGTCAGTGTTCAAATAGGGCTATGTTTAGGGATTTTCTTGAATTTTTTGGCTTATATTTTGTATATCTTTTGATTATGAAATGATGGATATATAGATTAAGGCTTATATTAAGGATTATCAATGAAATTTTGGTCGTTGTTTAAGTTTAAAATGGGTTTGAAATTGAGGGGGGGGAAAAGGGGTTTGGTCAAATTTAATTAGGGATAATTAGGGTTTTTTGTGATTCGTTTTAATGGTTTTCTAGCGCTTTTGATTTCTTGTACATTTGCTAAGTTATGATAGATAATTATTTGTAACTAATTTTATGATGTTTACAATGGCCCTCCTTGGTTGGTGATTTGGGATTAGAATGGTTTTTTTTAAAACGTGGTAAAATGGGTTTAAATGAATCAATTAGGTATCATTTAGGGTTTTTTCTAGGATATGTTTTACGTACAAGTGAAGTAAAATGATGAAGTAATGATGAAATAATGATTGAATAGGATTGATATGATTGTAAAATAAGTTTTTACAACTTATGAGTGTTGGTTTGGGTTTACAATGGATAAAAGCCAAGAAACAGGTCATGGTTTAGAAACTAGCTCGGTTTTAGGGTTTAGGGTTTTGAATTAGGGTTTTGAGTGTAAAAAGATGTATGAAAGCTTATGTATGGAATAATTAGGGTTCATATATTGTAAAATGAGTATAGTATCTTGAACATAAGTGATAGTGAAGAAATGAGGATGAAAACGGAGGTAAAACAGCTATTTTAGGGTTTGAGCTTAATGACTTATGCATTGAGCTTTTAAGGACTTGTACTTTGATTTAAAGAGATTATATATTTCAAATGAGATGTTATATTACTTGTACATATGCTTTAGTAGCTTGTGCATTCACTTTAGGGGTTAACCCTTTCATGAGATTAGGGTTTAGGGCATCCGATAATGGTTTAAAGCCTGTTTTGATATACTGTTGTAATTGATATCTCATATGAGTAATGTACTTTGTAATAATGATATTATGATATTGAATTGACATGTTATGATGTTTGCTTGACATATATGAAGATAGGATTGCCATATAAAGGTTGCCTGAGTCCATTAACTTTAGTTATACAGGTTATATTGCATATTGAGATATTGGCAAAGTAATGTAATGTAATAAAGCAAAAAATTTCCCTGAAAAAGGTGAGTTCATATATAATTGATATATTGTACATCATCTAACTTAATAGATGGATATTTACATTTATGAAAATTGCGGGTTGTTATAGTCTCTACCCCTTACAGAAATCTCGTCCCGAGATTTAATTAGATTTTGAAATGATGTCTGAAAATAGATGAGGATATTTGGCATGAATTTCGTCTTCACGTTCCCATGTAAACTCTGGTCCTCTTTTAAAGTTCCATCGTACTTTGATTATAGGAATACGACTTCGTTTGAGTTTGTCGTCGATTTGAAGTTCTTTTATTAAAATAATGAGAGATTCGTCAGATAAGCACTTTTTGAGATTAGAAACATGGAAAGTATTGTGGATACTACTTAGCTCTTCAGGAAGTTCTAGTCTGTATGCCACTGGGCCAATCCGTTCAAGGATTTTGAATGGTCAAATGTATTGGGGATTAAGCTTTCCTTATTTTCCGAATCGAAAGATACCTTTACGAGGTGATACTTTCAACATAACACGATCGCCAACTTGAATTTCTAAAGGCTTTTGCCTTATATTGGCGTAACTTCTTTGTCGATCTCTTGCAGCTTGCAAGCATTGATGAATTTGCATGATCTTTTTAGTGTTTTCTTGGATTATTTCTGGTCCTGTGAGTTGAGAATCTCCAACTTTAGTCCAGCAAACGGGTGATCTACACTTTCGTCCGTAAAGTGTTTTGAACGGTGCTGCCTTG
>BQNB010073151.1:15503-32205 GCA_026074375.1 Tanacetum coccineum
GAGTTTCCCGGACGACATGTCGCCTGGGATAACTTATTTAAATTTGACCAAAAAATCAACGAAAATCATAGCGGTAAATTTTCCCGCACCCTTTTCCCGGGCGACATGTCGCCCGGGATAGTGTTCCCACTAACCATGAATGTTTAAACGTTGTGATTAGTGTTAATTAACGTGTGTTAGTGTATAATATTTTAGATAAAACTTTTCTCGAGGAAACATTTTATTAAAATTTTAGAAATAAAAAATAACGAAAATCCTGGCGGCAATTTTTCCCGCTCAGGTTTCCCGGGCGACATGTCGCCCGGGATGATTTATTTTATCAAAAAATTTAATTTTGCCTTTAAAATCATTATTTCTTATAACATATATTTTATAATTATATATTTAAAAAGATACTTATAAAATATATAATTATTATTTAAAATATATAAAAACACTATGTTTTCTAGGTTCGTTTCGGTCCGATATGTTGTATACTCTAACAAAAAATATAGTGTGTATTTTGTATGCCGATATGCCGTATTTCTCGGTTCGGTCAGGATATGCACTACCCTTCTATAGTTGAACATGATATACTGTATACTTTTTCAAGATGCACAAAAACGAACATTTATTTAGTTAAATATTATACATACCACTTTAAACATATTAGAACGATAATCATACGAGACTTATAAACCGACGCTTAAAGCATACAAATTACATTCCAAATGACAAACTACTCCAAATTAAGTTTTCCCATGTTATTGTAAACTTCGTGAAATAGTGCGGCTGAATTAACTGTGTGTTGTTCCGGATGCATATACATATCCACCGTTGCCTCAAGTACCATTATCTTATCAAGCAAGTGCTTGCAGTTTGAGCACTATGCATTTCTTGAAGTTCCCGGAGAATAAGTTTGAGGTGTTGAAGCTCTTGGAGCATAGCGTGAAGGTGTTGAAGAACCTGGAGAATAAATTGGAGTCGATGAGGATCCTGGAGAATAAATTGGAGTCGATGAGGATCCTGGAGAATAAATTAGAGTCGTTGAAGCTCCAGGAGAACCAACAAGTAGACGGACTCGTTCCTCTTCCCATAAAACAAATTTACATCTCAAAGTGTTTTCGCGAGGCTGTTTAAGAGTAAAGATAATAAATTTTAACAACTAACCATGTTATTTATATATTACACAAAAAAGCATGTGATTGTTCTTCTTTGATCGTGGACATGCATAGAATAGTTTACCACGGGTTTTAGGTTTATACGATTCTCGCAGAACTACATCTCCGGCTCTACAAGGAACAGTAAAGAGCTTATTTGGCACATCTTCACCATAATAATTAGTTGATATGTTGTGGTTGTTATGGTAAGTATGTGTGTGTTCTGTGGGTGATGTGAGGGATAAATCTGCTTTTATGGTAAAATATAACAGTTTTTTGGAGGGAGTACTTTGGCGGGAGTATTTGGAGGGATTTTTTAGCAGGAGTATTTGGAGGGAGTTTTTGGCGGGAGTATAGGGATACAGGAGGAATTGGTCAAAATTCATCAGAGATTACGACTGATTGGTCGAAATTCATCAAAAATTCATGTTCTAGCTACTTATGGGTGATTACAACTGATTGATCGAAATTTTCATCGGTGATTAAGATGATTTTAGTATGCTGTTTATCTATGTTTAACTAGATCATTTATTGTTTTTAATTCTAGTAGTAATTATTCATGTTCTATCTACTTATGGGTGATTTCTAAGTAGTTTTGCTACTTTGATATGACTATCATTGTTATAATGAAATAACATATCGACTCATCCGTTGAACATCTAATGTACAACGATAACATATTAACTATACGTTGAACATATAATTTACAACGATTACATATCGACTCACCCGTTGAACATTAATGTACACGGATAACTTAGCCAGATCCATTGGATATCTATGTACACACGATAACTTATCGACTCATCAGTTGAACATCTATCTACCAACAATAACTATTCGATCATAGATCGTCAACGATAACATATCGGACTCATCCGTTCGGATATCTAATGTACATACGATAACATATCGACTCATCGTTGGACATCTATTGTTAATTGTCATTTATGTAATTAAGTAAAGTAAGCTATTATAGTTCTAGCTACTTTGGGTGATTTATAAGTAGTTTTGCTACCTTTGATATGACTATATGTTATAATGAAATAAACATATGGACTTCATCAGTTGAACATCTTTATGTACAACGATACATATCGTACTTATCCGTTGATCATGCTATTGTACAACAGATTAAAAAATATGACTATCCGCTTGGACATTAATGTACAACGAAAATATATCGACACATCCGTTGAACATCTACTGTACACGTTAGCTGAGAATCATCGCGAGAGAATGATCCAAGAAGGAAATAATCATAGAGATACGATGATTTTGTATGTGATATTTTTTGACTACGTTAATTATGTAATTAATTAAGTAGTTACTTATCATGTTCTAGCTACTTTTGGGTGATTTCTAAGTAGTTTTGTTCCTTTTATTATGACTTTCATTGCTTAAATGAAATATCATTATCGGACTATCTGTTGAAAATCTAATGTACAACCATATCATATCGACCTATCAGTTGAACATCTAATGTACAACGTTAACTATTCATTGAATAATAAATATTTGACTCATCCGTTGTACATCTTAATGTACATAGATATCATATTGACTCATCCGTGAGACATCTATTATACAAAAATAATCAGATCGACTCATCTCGTTAAACATTAATGTACACACGATAATATATCGACTCAATGATGTCCAACGATATCAGATCGGATCATCTGTTGGACAACTACTAATATACAAGGTATAACATATCGAACTCATCCGTTGGACATCTAATGTACAACGCATAACAAATCGACTATCGTTGGACATTAATGTTTATTAGTCCAGTATGTAATAAATAAGTATTACTTATCATGTTCTAGCTACTATGGGTGGATTTATAAGTACTTTTGCTACCTTTGATATGGACTATCTCGTTATAATGAAATAACACATCGAATAAATCTGTTGACCATCTAATGTGTATCGTTAACATATCAACTCATCCGTTGGACATCTAATGTACAACGATAACATATCGACTCATCCGTTGGACATCTAATGTACAACGATAACATATCGACTCATCGTGGAACATCTTAAATTACACGATAGAAGAGAATCATCCGCGATATGGAAGATCCAAGTAGGAAATTTATTCATCAGAGATTACGATGATTTTGTATATGTTATCTATGTTAACTAGTCAATTATGTAATTAATTAAGTAGTACTTATCATGTTCTAGCTACTTATGGGAGATTTCTAAGTAGTTTTGCTACCTTTGATATGACTCGACCGGAACGAACCGAGAAACCGAAATGTTTTTTTAGTATTTTTATAATTTTATATTTTATAATTTTTTTAATAATAATTATATATTTTATAAGTATCTTTATAAATTATTATTTATAAAATATATAAGGTCCGAACCGAGAAACCAAACCCGGAATAACATTTCGACTCGGACCAGAACGATACCAAGAAACCGAATGTTTTTTTAGTATTTTTACTAATTTTTTAGTTTTATATGTTTTTTTAATATAATTATATATTTTATAAGTATCTTTATAAATTATTATTTATAAAATATATAATTATAATATATATTTTATAATAAGGAAATAATAGCTTAATAATTTTTTAAACTTTTCCCGGGCGACATGTCGCCCGGGATACTTATAAATTACTATTTATAAAATATATAATTATAATATACATTTTATAATAAGGAAATAATAGCTCAATTAGTTTTTAAAACTTTTCCCGGGCGACATGTCGCCCGGGATACGTATTAATTTTTATTATAAAATATATAATCATCATTATATATTGTTATAATAAGGAAATAATAGCTGCATTAGTTTTTTAAACCTTTTCAGGCGACATGTAGCCGGGATACTTAGTTAAACGACAAAATTATTAATGCACGAAAATTTTCAGTATCGCGCCATTTCGACTAAACGACAAACAGTCAACCTATCCCGGGTGACATGTCGCCCAGGATTGTCGCCCGGGATTAAAAAATATATCAACACAGATCTGTTAACAGACTCTTAGACCCAAAAAAATTATCACACCACAAAAACTCGCCGGCGACTGTTGATTCTCCAAGAATGCCCACCACCACCACCGACACTTTCCCATCACCACCACATAACCACCACCACCGTCACCCACTTGAACACACATAACCCACTGCCACTCACCGCTCGCAACGACCCCCTTCCTCCTTAAAACATATTTCTTTCCTTTACATAAATGATAATTTTAATAGGAAAGTGGTGTTTAATTTTTGCAATGAATTGAAGTATTGGTTGGTGATAATCAGTTTTAATTGAAACTTTTTTAATTTTGTTAATTTGACGCCTCCTCCTCTAAACCATAATTCTTTTCTAAACCCTCTAAATGATAATTCTTCTACTTCTTTTCTAACCCTCTAATTGTTGGTCGTGTTTGATTTTCTTTAAACACACCGTATGTTTTTTTTTAATTTTGTTCAAGTATAAATTGTGTTAGTTATAAATTGTGTTAATTTTTTTTAAAGTATAAGTATAAGTTGTTAATTATTAATTGTGTTATTTTTTTTAAACAGTGGACAGTAGCCGAGAGCCGAGAACGAGCCGAGAATGAGCCGAGAACGAACCGAGAGTCGAGAACGTGCCGAGGGGGCGAGAACGAGCCTAGTCAAAAGCCGAAGGTATGTTGTAACTTTTTTTTATCCTTTTGGTATCCCCGAGGACATGTCGTCGAGGAATGTTTAGAGTTATTAGTTTGTGTAAAATGCAAATCCAAACACTCCTTGACACTGTAAAATGCAAATCCAAACACTCCTTGACACTGTAAAATGCAAATCCAAACACTCCTTGACAGCTTATTTGAAATATTTATGTTTTTATATTTGATATAAATGGATATGCGTTTGGTATTTGTTTTATTGAACCGTTTAGGAATGTTTTAGGATTTTAGTGATTAATTTCGGAAAATCCCCATCTGAATTTAATCATCCTATAGAAAACCCGTCCAAAATTAATTTATTAGAAATTAATTTCGGAAAGTCCCCTGTTTGGGACTGCTTTTTGAATGTTTTGTCTCATTTAGGATATGAATGCGTATAATTGGTTTACTATTTGAGATGATTTTGACAGTGTTTCTCCTTTACTCCTACGAATATGTCTTTAAACACATATTTGTGGAGTTGAGGGGAAATGCTGCCAAAATTTTCTCAAATAGTAGATCGGTTATACACATTCATATATGAGACGAATCATTCAAAGAGTGGGTTAGGATTGCCTTCCATAGTTGCACTAGGTGAACAAAACATCTCATGTTCCTTGTTTGAATGTGTTTAATTAAGTTGCATATAATAACTAATTATATCGTTAAAACGCAGTTATGATAATTGATAAGAGTTGGACAAGTATAGGGAAACATGAAAAAGGATTTTATACCAGTTTTAAGAAATTCGTCGATGATTGCAAGCCGTTAATGGATAGTGCCAGGAATATAAGATGTACATTCAAGTCTTGTCGTCTAGTATTGTGGGTATCTATCAAACACCTTTCAGACCGACGGTGGTGGTGAGGATCCTTCACGTCCACCTCCTACATCATTCGGTTGCGCGGGTTGCTTCATCAACCGAGGTAAGAATTTCTGGATTATTGTAATACAAGCATAAATTTGATCCCTATTATTGAACCTTGCTTGGCCTTGAAACTTTTATGACTCATCACTCACTATTTTGCAGGAAAAGGAAAGCGAAAGCCCAATTTGGGCGGCGTGAAAGCCGGCAGGAAGACCGGTGAAAGACCAGGAAACCAAGTATTAAAAGGATGCGGTGGCCGCTAATAAAGGTCGGCCCATCGAGATCGGGTTCGAAGACCGTGCTGATAACACGGTTGTCCCTACCGGCCCCTACTCGACTCAGTGGGGAAACTACTTCGGGGAGATGATTAGGAGTATACCTTTGTATTACCCTTCCTGGCAGAAGGTCCCCGCGGGGGACAAGGCGAGGCTGATGGCCACTCTTGGGGTCAGTTATCCTTTTATGTTTATTTAATTATCGTGTTCATTTATTTAATTGTGTATATTTATCTAAATTTGTTTATTATGTAATAAACAAATTTAGATAAATATATAAATTATATTTCTAACTCTGTTTTCAATGTGTTGTATATGATTGCAGTCTACGTATAACCTCGAGCCGCATATTGAGATCCGAGCGTTGGCCTAGTAAATCGAAGGATAATTCAGGCCTCGTTGGAAAATCCTATAACACCACAGGCAACCTTGAAGAGGGGATTGGATCAGAGGACCCCGAGACTGGAGCTTATGATTTGGATCGATCAGGCGGGGCAAAACCGATGGTACAGGATGATGGTGGGAGAAATACATCAAACTTCTGGAATGACCCTGCCACGCACAGTGAGCGAAACAAATAGCTGAATCGGTCCAAGTGGCACAGTGGTATCACGCCATGGTCTGGTCGAATCCCTATCACTCGACATTGATGGTATTAATTATTATATTATTGATTTTACATACATATATATATCTGATTATACATTTTGGTGTGTTAAGATTTGTCGTTTTTAATTAGATTGATCTTATATGCGTGTGTATGTACAGAAAATGACGTCGGCAACCCAAGAGGAACCTTCAGAGATCGACACGTTCTATCGTCTCCACACCGTTAACGGTGATATTTCCAGATCCTGAGGCTCCCGGCTGTAAGTATGTATTCTTTCAAACATACTTAATGATAAATCATCGATTAGTATGTAGAACCCGACTAATATATTTACTATTCTTGTGTTATTGTCACTATAGGATAGGATGAGGGAGTCGAGCGACGGGTGAAGCACACCACTGCAGAAATAACGCGATGGTCCGAAGCGGGAAAGCTTCGCGGCCCACATTCCTGGCGGGGGCTGGTAATGCCAGGATACGTCCGCTCTAGGCTGAGCTATACCGCACCCGTTGACAGAAGCAGGGATGTCGATTTCATGATGAGCTTGATGAGGAGCGACAACAGGTTCGCGGATGCTTTTGCTCGGTATGATTCAGGTGGAGCCAGCGGGAGTGGCGGGAGTCGCGCGCGTGATAGTGAGGGCGGAGAGGATGGTGATGATACGGGGGGTGAGGATGGTGGCGATGACACGAGTTAGTCGTGTTATATGTTCATTAGTATGGACCTTTATTTCTTTTGTTTTAATGTATGGACTATTGACTTGTTTCCCTAGTATGCTACATTTAAACGCTTGTTTCCCTAAACTATCATGTGCACATATTCGGCTTTTGGACGATTTCCCTATATTAGATTTTGGTTTTGGTACAAGTTGTGGTGTATTTTGTATTGCGAGATGCGTTTACTTTGTATTTGTGTTTTGGTACAAGTTGTGGTGAGTGTATACAGGTTTTGGTAGATTTTTTCCGGAAAAAATCTGGAAATGCTGCTGTGCAGGCTGTATATAAAAAAAATTGCAGACTTTTCCCCAGCGACATGTCGCTGGGGAAAATCCCGCTAAAGGACAAAACTCTCGAGGTGAAAAGCGTTGAAAAGTCAAACTCAAAGGGAATTTTCCCCAGCGACATGTCGCTGGGGAAAAGTCTGCAATTAACTTAAGATTTTATTATTAACTATAAATATTTGGTTTTAATCAGACGTTTCCCCAGCGACATGTCGCTGGGGAATATACTGCCACCGTGGCACCAATTCCTTGACCAAAAAATACGTGGGGCCCACTTTTCGCTGGGGATTGTCGCTGGGGAACGTTTTGCCATCGAGCTTACCCCATCAACTTTTCCCCAGCGACATTTCGCTGGGGATATGTTTCCCCAGCGACATGTCGCTGGCAAAAGGGTCGGAATGTTGCTGGGGAAACCATCGAATGTTGTCGTATACCGGATGATAACTCATAATAGGAAGTGGTTGATATGTATAGCCAGTGAGGGTATCAAGTGATATAGAAGCTCGAAAATGTTAACCAGTGACTCGGAGCCTTGACTGACATAGTTTGAAACCCTTAAATGCCCCATCTTTACCGAATAACAACACCAAACTTCGAAAACGGGATCAAAAGAAGGTTCACATTAGTATCTCGAGCCAACGTCAACACAAAACTTCAAGTTACTTAAGCCACAAAAAGCGAACTTTCTCGATTCCAGTGGTGGTTAAGCATGTATGAAGAAAAGAGGAGTTATTGGTTGACAGGGGGTGAAAAAAATTGTAGTGTTAAAATTTTAAAATATGTCTTTTTTTTTTAATTTGCCCCTCTAAGAACCAATTTGTAATGTAGTATCTAAAAATTATCAAAGTAGACACTTTCGAGCAGAATTTTCTAGCTCCGCCCTTGTTGGTTGAGATATAGGATATGAGGTAAGTTAGCTAAAAAAGACAAGTTTTATAAACTCATGTTGAAGATGAGGAAAACACATAATTGAACTGATCTACTTAGAGAAAGTAGTTTGATTGAAAAGAAAAGGAGCCATTCGGTTACGACTTACGACCAGAAGCAAGTTCAGAATTTGAAATGGGCTTTGAGATACAGAAAAGAAGATTAGATGCTAATTACCTTAACTATGTAAAACATTTTTTTAAAGACAAAATTATATGTTTCGTCTTTGTTGTTTACTCAAAATCACACACGCCGTCTCGATACGGTTTTAATTACACCATTGATACCTAACTTTCAAACTAATCGCATCGATGATACGTGTTTTAAAAAATAAGGATCAATTGTATAATAATTTATTGTTTTTTATTACAAGGATAGTTCGTGACTTTGTTACAAGTAGGGGTGTCAATCGGGTTATCGGGTCGGGTTTTGAGCTTATCGGGTCGGGTCTATCGGGTTTTGAAAAAATAAAAATTGACCTGCAGCCTGGCCCTATAAAGAGTCGGGTCTATCGGGTTAGGTCTATCAGGTTGCGTGTCAATCTTATCTCATAATTTGCCTTGATTATCAAAATACTATAAAAAATTAAAAACCTAAAAATTACACCAATATGGTTGTACCAAGGCTGTCAAGATCGCGATCCCACCTAGGATCGTTTTTTTCTGTGCAAGATCGATATCGTAAGATCAGATAGAGATCGTAAGATCCTACCAATTTATCATGTTCTGTAAGCAACGGATAAACGAGTCAAACTATTTTTATTTTTACTCATCATCATATATAAATTTATATAATATCCTCTTGAAAATGTCAAAGTTCAAATTTAAAATACCAAAGTAAAAGTAAAACACAAAAAAGTCAAGTTTCATCGTCACATTCATGATTTAGCGGAATAAAATTACATAACATGCATAATAAACGTCTCAAAACAAAGTACTTAACTAGTATCACTACAATTAATCTATCTGAATTAAAACTTAAAGGTTAATAGTTAAAACTATGAAAAGGTAAATGAAAAAACAACAATTACCTGTAAGAATTTTTTTGCTTAAGCTAACTAGAACATGAGAAGAAGAACCCTAATTTGTTTCATGTAATTGTAATTTGGGAAAAGTAGATAATTAGGTTTATTGATTAGAAAATCTATGAATGAAACGTCAATACTTGTTACTGAGATCAGCGGACCCGTATTGTTCTTTTTTTGGCCTAAAAAAGTAATGAGCTAGTAAGTATGTAAGTCAATAATTTAGTAACTTGGTAATTTGGTAAACTCGTATCGACACGCGATCCTACAATTTTACGCGCGAGTTTACGATCTTACTTGCGATCCTACCTCTGATGCGATCATGTACATTTTCTAATGGTTTTTACATATTTTCTAATAAAATAATCTTTTTTACTTAATTTTTTAAGACTTTTAAAAATAGATGGGCTAAATGCTTTATAAAGTAGTATAAATTGTACCTATTACGTGTGACATGTTTTTATAGTGGCATTTTGTTAAGAATATGGTAAGATTTTGCATTATTAAGGCATGATTATAGCAATATTGGAGAGCTGTAAAAAAATTTCAGCTGTTACAAGTCTTAAAGTTGGAGGGGTGTTACTTTGGTTTTATAGATCAAAAAGGAGAAGATGAAAAGATGGAGAAAAACTCACCAAAAAACATCGAGCCATAAAAAAAAGAGATACAGTCACGTGCATCATGTTGATAAGGTAGCAGCGGTTAGCAGCAAATGGTGATCAAGCTAAAGTAGGGGAGAGCAGGTGGCAGCCGGTCATCCCGGAGAGAGATCGGCAGAGACGACGCCGGAAGCCAACGACAAACAGCGGCTGGTGGCGTCCGGCGGCAAACAGTGGTTGGTGGCGTCCGGTTTGGTGGTGACGTCCGACGTGGTAGTGACGTCCGGTGGTAGGGCCGGCGTGATGAGGTGGGGGTGGTGGATGATAGTTTTTATGAGATGAGAGAATAGTGAGTATTTTTTTGTTGTGTATTTGTTTGTGTGGTGTGTGAAATGGATTGTAGTTATATTTATAGTGATAAAATGTAATAACATTTTTAATGGTTTTTAAAGAGGGTGTTATATTGTTTGGCAGAATTTTATTGCTTGCATAAAAAGATTATACATTATGTTTTGTAACTTGAAATGTATAAGTCTTTTTAATGGCTTTTAAAGAGGGTGTTAAATTGTTTGGCAGAATTTTATTGGTTGCATAAAAAGATTGTACAACGTGCATAAGGATTTGCACTACTTAAGACTTTTTTTATAGTAATCTTTTTTATTTAAAATTTTAAGTACTTCTAATTTTAGAAATTAGCTAAATGCTTTATAAAGTAGTAGAGATTAATGGGTTATTATATCTTATCGGGTTAATCGGGTTGACCCGATAACCCGACCTTATAAGGCTATCGGATCTATCGGGTCAACCCGATAAGCTATGTTTGACCCGAATCAACCAGGCCCTATAAGATGTTATCGGGTTCGGGTCGGATTCGAGTCGGGTCGGGTCGATCCATTTGACACCCCTAGACTAGTTACAAGGATAGTCTATATTTTCAATAATAGAGACTATCAATGAAAATAGTCTGAAAAATAATCTACGTAATTAAAATCGAATATGAGACGAGCGTTAACTTTTGTCTATTCTAATTTATGTCGTACTGAAATGCAAAACCCAATATTTTCCGTTATAACCTTCAGACGTACCATGTTAACTTTTTATGGTTACACGAAACACGTAACAACAATTACACAATTATAACTAGGTTACGCTCTAAATTTCCGCCAATATGACTAGAAAAACCGAATAAACCGAAAACCGAAATCAAACCGAAATAATAACCGAATCGAATTTGTCAAAACCGAACTAAACCGAACTACTAATTCGGTTCTCGGGTTGGATATAAACCGAACCGAAAACAAAATTATATAAATTTATATATATATATATATATATATATATATATATATATATATATATATATATATATATATATATATATTGGCATTTTCTTTGCAGAACCACTTTTTTGTACAGAATCGCCTTTTTTACTCTTAATAATGCATGATGTACATCATATTAATGAAAGATGTCATTATTGTAAATATCTAGTACTTATTTTGGAAAAAAAATAATAAATTAAGGGCAAATTTGGTATTTTGATTCTCCATAAAAATAGCATTCCATAAAAATAAAATAAATTAAAACCACCCCATATTATCCCTAAAATAATGCTATAAACCAATTTGAAACTAAAACCGTAAAACCGTCATCTATTTCTTCCTCAGATCTATTATTCCAAAAAAAATGAGTCGGCACATCCTTTTCCTCTCGACCTTCAAAACTCTATCACCACAAACAATACCGCTGCCGACAACGATCCGTCCGCCGGCTGTCCAGAAAGCCTCCGTCTCAATCACTCAGCAGTGGTTTTTGATTCCACAAGAATCGAACCCGAACCACAACTTTCGATTCCAACAAGAACCATAGCCCACATTCCTCGCTTCGGACATAACCGAACCGGAGCAACTAACAACACTGAGTCGCGATTCACGACCGCATACCTATTGATGTGTGTAGCCACACAGCCATTCAATCTGTATTGGTGGTGGTAGTGGTTTATTGAGTTATGTTCAAGATGATGAAGAAGCAGGTAGATCCGGAAGTGGAAGGTGCCTGATATCAACAGATTCTTTTTACTAGAGGCAAAATGAGTCGACTTTATATTTAAAGGATTTCCCGTTATATAGTGAATATTTGAGATAAACATACATTTATCAAATTTTTGGGGTTCTTTTTAGATAATAAAAAGATTATAAACAATAAAGAGACAAGTTCAGGTTGTATCGTGATTCATAATAGAATTTGGTCTATTTTTTGTAACAAAGTCCTTTGACGATTTGGTTTCTTGTTTGTTGTAACTTTTTTTTATATTTTGTTAGTTAGTGACGATATTATACTAGAATGAATAAGATTGTTGATTTAATGTTGTACAATAGGTGAAGGTTATTTTTTATTGCGGTAAGTTCTAGATTGGTAGCGTTATATTCTAATGTAATCTCGCTGGTGAGGGATGGGCGAATAGCATATGTGAGTTTATAATTATTATAAATCATTTATATTCTCTTTATAAGCAGTTAAGCAGGACATTGGATCGTTAAAAAGTGCACCGTGCAGTAATTAGTTTGGAGAGTCGTTCATCTATTTCTAATAGTATTAAGAAAAAATGAAACGTGCACATATTATTAATGAATTTGACGAAGCGTGCACATATGTTCTTAAAGAAACTCATATGGTCTAAAATGATTTTTGAATAGACAGGCATGTATGTTCTGATGTAAGAGGGTGCAATAGAATGTTCTACGAAAATGCAAACATGTTTTTGAAATCTCTTGCAGTATTTGTACTTAACAATAGTACATTGTATTTGAATTTGATTTTATTCCGATATCATAATTTGTTGTCTATGTCTAACTTATATTGTGGTTTGTTAGTAAGTTAGAAATTACATGTAAACGTTTCATGTTTTGGTTATAAATTCAAAGATAAAAAATGTACATTAAATAATATATAGTGTAGGTTACCATTTTAAATAAAAAGCATTTGATGGCTAGCAATGTTTATCAAGAAACATATGTAATTTTACTATATATTTAGCAGTAAACATAGATGCACCTTGTTGTTGTTTTTTTTCGAAAAGTAAAAAATAAATTTAAAAAAAATATTTTTTGGATTTTTTTTCATAAGATTTATTATTATTTTAGTATAAGCTTAAAAATCGGAATTTTTATAAAAGAAGATGTAAATAGAGAAGGGTGAAAATATGGTTTATCTAATTTGACCTGTTCTAGATTAGATTCAAAAGAATATTATAATACTAAACTTCTCATTGGTCCAAATATGGTTTATGTAGATTTTGGTACAAAAAAACCGGTTCGCAAAGAGCGTCCCCTTATTTATATATAGTTGTACAAAAAACTGGTTCTGCAAAGAGCGGTCCCCTATATATATATATATACCATTAAAATTTTATCATAATATAAAAAAACACTTTTTATGCTTAAAATATTTTTTTTCTAAATATTTATGTAATTATTGATTTTTTTTTAAGATAAATAGTGAAATTCGGGTTACGCGGGTCAACCCGAAAACTGACCCGAATTCAAATTTGGTTTTCGATTCGGTTCGGTTTTCAAGTTGACCAAAAAAAAATTAACCGAATTAATTGAACAACCCGATAACTTAACCGAAAACACCCCTAAATACGACTTAACAACTACTATGGAGGCATGGAGATGGAGCGCAGAGAGCTGGCAAGCCTAAAAAATGACCCAAGCCAAAGTGGCAGACTGATCTATGAATAGATTAATTCAAGTGAAGAGTCCAAGTCCAACCCAAATTGTTCCATTTTCATATGTTATATTCCGATCCATGATATTTAAAAACATGCCTTGTATCATTCAACTAAAAATATATCTTATAGCTTTTGTTCTTTCATACAAGTGACAAAACGTTTTTTATGCATACTAAAAAAGTATTGTCGCAAATGATTAAGTCGTTTAACGCATACTTGCAAAGTAGTTGCATTTAAGTCGTGTTTGAATGTGTTTTCAGATGTGTAGCGTATATATGAACCACCAATATCAAAAAATGTAAGGGGCGTTTGGTAATGGGTTTTTGGTTGAATGGATTGGGCTCAGCAAGTAACAAAAACAAAGTAACTTATTTAAACCGCAGAAAAAAAAATTGTCCCGCCGCAACGCATCAAAATTAGCGCTTTAGAGCTTGATGCATTTGGGCTTAGGCCAATTTGGTACACAGCGAGCGCGTGAGAGACAGTGATGATGGGAGGGAGATGATATGATATGTGGTGATCAAAAGGGGCCCACAGCGATCTAGTTGATTTGATATTAGAATCGTAATGGGTGGCGCGTGGTGATTAAATATTAGCCAAATATTGTGTTGTTTTTAGCATTTATTCATCAGAAAAGAAAGACCAGGCCCCAGGACCCAACCCAAAGCCCATTATCTTTGTCTTCTTTTCTTTCCATCATCTTTGACATGACTAATTTCATTTTCCTATTTTCTTCTTCACCTTTTCTTAATGTCATAACCACAATAATATGAGTTTCTTTTTTGTCGCATTTGTGACTCTTGTTTGGTTAGGAAACGAGGTTTGTAACCCGCGCTACGCCGTGGAGCGTGAGGGACTAACTTTACAACGGACCGATAACCTTTAAAACTATTTTCGTAAAAAAGTTTTGATTTTTTTTTACGGAAATAGTCTTTAGGTTAGCGTTCCGTTACAAAGTTAGTCATTAAGGACTAACTTTGCAACGGACGTATAACCTGAAGGACTAATTTCGCAAATTCTGTGTTGAAGTTTTTTCATTGGGAAAAACGAGTTTTATTTTTTAATACTAAAAACTCACGAATGCCTAGGTGGTACTGTTAAATGTAATATACTTATAATATGAGTCATAATGTAATATTGTTATATGTGTCATTTTTTTCAAATGGTTATTTGTATTAAACATAAAAAAACACTACAAATATATTCTAACAAAGAGCTAGAAGGCAGCGTTACAAAATATCTAGATCAAGCACTAGAAACATAACATGCGTTCATAGGAGTATAGGAAGAGAAAGCCATAAAACCCAATCAATAGAACTTTTTCTAAACCTATTGTTCAATCAACAAAACACAAAGATGTTGTATTTTGATGAAGAGATCCTCTACCAAGCACCTTTTAGCTTCAAAGATCTTCTCATTTTTTGCATTCCAAATCAACCAAGATCATGAGAATATAACGGATTCAAAACATGAGAGTTGATGTGCTTGAAATAATCTCTTCTTTTGCGAGCTAAGGTTTTTGATGAAATCAATAATTTTCAAAAAAGAAAAGCCCGTCTTGAATTCAAAACCCCATCACAAAAAAATGTTTTTCCAAAGGTGAGATACCCACTCACATTTGGCAAGAATATGATCAATTGTCTCAGAATTATTGTTCAAATGGGACATAGGATCGAAGGTATATCTATACCTTTGAGGTCTAACTCCACTCTAGTTGGGATATTGTTTCTCTCGGCACGCCAAACAAAAATTAAGACTTTTGAGGGAATGAGAGAAGACCATCTAGTTGGACGACTAGTCGAGAGAAGTCCGCATTTATCAATAGCAACCCGCACTGATTTAACATAAAACACTTAACAAGAAATTCCAACTGTCTTCCCACCCATGTACCATGACGAAAATTACAAAGTAATTCCATAAGCTTATTGAATTCTGCCAACGCTCGTTATATGTGTCCATGATTATTTATTGGAGGACAAAAGATGTATTATGCGAAAACGCTCGTTAGAAAAACTTAGTCTAGGTAAAGATTATTTGCGAAAACGCTTGTTAGTAAAACTTTGTCGAGGTAAGGATTATTGGAGGACAAAAGATGTATTATGCAAAAGATGTATAATATGAGTCATAATGTAATATTGTTACAATATGAGTCATAATGTAATATTGTTATATGTACTACTTTGTAATATTGCTCCACTTTGTCTCTTTAGTTGAATTTGTATGAGGTAAGGATTTTTTTCATCAATCTTTTCTTTAAGTCACTTGACAAACTTCTAATTTGTTACAACTTACAAAGTAGTAAATAATAGCTTCATTGTTTCAACTAATATGGTTTGACATTTGAATATATAGAAACCCTATTTACATATGTCACCTCATATGATGGCTACTTGCTAGGACTAGAAATCAACTTGTGATTTATGTGACACCATTGTCAAGTATTTGCGAACGCTTTTTTGTGATGTTGTTTCAAACTTTCCATTTTTGTCACCAAATAGGAAATAGAAAAAGGAAAAGATAGGTTTTTCCATTTCCTATGAGTTTAACCGCTATGAGATCTTATTTATGATAGTGTATATATGTTGTTAGTAAAAGTGTCTAACATATTCAACTTGAAATAAAATGTTCCAGTAACTGTGAAAGGTAATTTACAAAATGTTGTTAGACAATGGTAAACTTCATTGCAGTTCAAGGTTTCAAAGGACGAGCGGCGCCTTTTGACAAGATCAAGAACCGGTCTTACAGCGAACATGCAAAAAAAATCATGCTCTCAAGTCTCAAAGCTAAGAGGCCTCGGTGTAGTAACGCCGGCAACGGCGTTGTCCGGCGTTACTACACCCCACCAACGCGTTGCCCAACGGC